>BQNB010007486.1:0-93396 GCA_026074375.1 Tanacetum coccineum
AAACGACCTCCGTTTTAGTTCTAGTTTTCTTTATTTTTCAAATTAACTTAATTAGAATTTAATTTTGATTTTTAATTTAATTTAGCATTTATTTTCTTAATTTTTAGTATTTAGGTTTCCCGATACCTGATTCTGTTCCCCGTATTTTAGTATAGATTTAATTTTAGGATTTCCCTATAACTAATTTTGTTTCCCATAGTTTTTAAGATCCCCATTTCCTATATCTGTTTCCCGTAGATTAAATTAGGTTTTATTTAATTAATTTTAGTTGTAATTATATCAGTGTTTCCATCATATCTAAATATTCTCCATCATTCAATTTCTCATCAAACCAGGATTACCTTCAATTGCAGCCTCGTTGGGACATACGACCCGGGAATATCTCTTCCGGAATCTTTTTATCATTGATTCTATCTTGTGTATTTTATCCTTTTGTGGAATTTGACCTTTTGCCTTGGTCAAGGGCATTCGGTTAGAATCTGTATTAGGGTTGCTATATAAGTGTATACATAACCGCGAATCACTGGTTTCGACACGTCGGAATCAGCAAAACCTTATACGCATACATATTCGAGATCGCGTAAGAAGTATTAATAAGCTTAAATCTATTCTGTGAGAATCAACTTCAAGGCATTTAAAACTATGAAAGTATTTCCAAGCATTCTCCAAGCATTCCTAAGTCTTTTACAAACTATGAGGTGTTGACAATATTGATCGTCTGTAGTTTAAAGCCTGAATTCACTAAGTCTCTAAGTCCATAAAGATTTAAACAAATGACATCTAAAGCACTTAAAGTTAATATAAATTAACTCCCCTTGAAATTGTTATCCGTCATTATCCAAAACTTTATCCATTATTTCATGACTTATTTTGAAAGACCATTTTACAAGATTGTTTGATGACGATTTCTCCCCCTCAAATAATGACCCGTTTTCTATTTAAAGAGCTGTTGTCATTGTTTGAGTGGTCGAATTGTCTTTTAAAAATCTTTTTGTGATTACTGAAAACACTGATTCATTATGAAGACAACTTTTTACCAATAAAAATAAGATTTCTCTTATTTTAACACATAAGCGCACTGACACGTACACCTATGGAAATATAGAAAGCACGGGTTGTGATGCAAAGTAATCACAAGCCTTTGCATGGTCATAGAGTAGACCATGCCCGAGAATAAATTCCCGTTGTTAGGAACAACTGTCTTTTAGACGACATGTTTTCCTCAAGGAGAAAAAGCGGGTTACTATCAGAAATAATAGCAAGCCATATGGCATGTTTTGAAAAACATTTGAACTTTTGCACGAACTTTATTTATGTCCACGTGTCTTTATTGAAAGACATTTCTAGGGACGTAAATATTATCGTTTGCAAAAGACATGCCATTGAAAAACTTCTTTTTGTATTTTTCTCATTTTTTAATTTTGTATTTTGTTTTTATAAAGGTTTTATAAAATGAAAATCTTTTTGGTTTTTCTGATTTTATATTTTTCTCTTTTGTTTTTGAAAAATTTATATAAAAATAAAAAAATTTGGTTTTTCTGAGTTATATTATATACATATGATACAAAGGATATTCAAATAGGTACCACCACTATTCGTCAACGTCATCTACCAACTTTTTCAGAGTCTCCAGAGTAAAACTTCGCATACCCAACTTGTTGATTAGAAATTCAATTCTTTCTCGGCCAAGAGCTTTAGTGAAGATGTATGCCAATTGATACTCTGTATTGACACAGTAAAGTTCGATCACACCATTTTTAACATGCTCCTTGATGAAGTGAAATCTGATGTCTATATGCTTGGATCTGGAATGTTGAACGTTGTTGCAGCATAAGGCAATAGCGCTTTTGTTATCACAGTACATTGGAATTTTATTGAATCCAAAGCCATAGTCGGTAAGTTGTGATCTCATCTAAAGGACTTGAGCACAACAACCGGATAAAGCAATATATTCAGCTTCCGTACTGGATATCGCAATGCTTTTCTGCCTTTTAGATGACCAGCTCACAAGTCTATCACCCAAAAGTTGTATACTACCAGATGTGCTACGGCATGTATCTTGACAACCAGCATGATCCGCATCTGCAAATGCTGTTAGTGCAATGGAAGAATCCTTCGGATACCAAAGTCCCCGATGTACGGTTCCTTTTAGATACCGAAAGATCCTTTTTACCGCATTTAAGTGCTTTTCGGTAGGCCGAGCCTGATACCGGGCACACATGCATATAGCAAATTGTAGGTCAGGTCTACTGGCTGTAAGATAAAGGAGGGTGCCAATCATACCATGATAGTGTGACGGATCTACAGCTTTCCCTTCTTTATCCTCATCCAGTTTGGATTTCTCCACCATAGGAGTATCCACTGGGTCACAAGATTCAAAGCCATATTTCTTTAGTGATTCAAGAGCATATTTAGATTGGTTTATGAAGATGCCTCTGGGACTTTGAGAAATCTGTAGTCCTAAGAAAAATGAGATTTTACCCATCATCGACATCTTGAATTTTGAACACATGATTTTAGCGAATAGATCACAAAGTTCAGGAGTAGATGCAGCAAAGATAATGTCATCGACATATATTTGTACCAGTAGTAGTTCCTTGCCTTCTCTACGGATGAACAGAGTAGGATCCACTGAGCCTTTTGAGAAGTCATTGGATATCAAGAATGAAGACAACATATCATACCACACGCGTGGAGCTTGTTTCAACCCATAAAGAGCTTTCTTAAGCTTGTACACGTAGTTAGGTTTGTCTGGATCTACAAATCCGTCTGGTTGGCTAACATAAACCTCTTCCCGCAGATTACCATTCAGAAACGCAGTCTTCACATCCATTTGATAGACGACCATGTTCATATGAGCAGCAAATGCTAGAAAAATTCGTATAGCCTCTAATCTTGCAACCAGAGTGAAGGACTCTTCAAAATCGATTCCCTCTTCTTAACGATAACCACGAGCGACCAACCGAGCCTTGTTTTTCAGAATACCTCCTAACTCATCAAGCTTAACCTTATAGATCCACTTAAGAGTGATGACAAATGCTTTATCAGGAGGAGGAACAAGTTCCCAAACTTCAAGACGTTCAAATTCATGAAGTTCCTCTTGCATAGCTTCAATCCAACATGCTTGAGTTAATGCGTCTTTGTAGTTCTTAGGTTCGACTGATGTGAGAAAGGCATCATAGTAGCAGAATAAGGCTTGTTCATGGAGTTGTAGTCGTGTGGAAACTGGTCTGTCGAGAGCACCGATTATATTCTCAAGTGGGTGATCCTTAGTCCATTTGCTATTGTGTTCAGAAACTTGGTGATCGGGAGGCACAATTGTATGAATAACATCCGATGATGAGGATTGATCAGAAGAACTTCTGGAATTGGAATACCAAAGTACGGATCATTACCCATATGTGCAACTTCAATATCATGTTTATTATTCTACAACATCTTGAGAAATAATAGGAGTTTGAGTTTTATTAGTGTTGGTAGGAGAGTTACTTGGTGATGGTGCATCTTGATCAACTGTAGTTGAGGAAGGTGAGCCAGTTGATACAGCATGTTCATGTGCAACTACTTTAGGAATAAGAGCAATGACTTCTGGTGCTTGTAAATCAACATAGGGTGGGGGATTAAGTGACTCATCAAACATTGTTGAAAAACAACCAATCCCAGACAGATCTCAAAGGAGGTACGCAAATGGTGTTGAAGAAGGTGGGTTTGGCACGGAGTCCTGAACTGATTGTTACAGGAGTCATCTCATGAAGTGCGAGTTCTGAACTGCTGTGTTCAGAAGCCATCGCGGTCAGCTCATCAAAGTCAACATGAATGGTTTCAATTATTCGTCTGGTACGTCTGTTGTAAATCCGGAATGCTTTCTTCGTGGGTGCATAGCCAATGAAAATACCAATGTCAGCCTTCGGTTGTAACTTGCCCAAATTCTCGCAATCATTCGTTGGGTAGCAGAGTGCACCAAACACATGAAGATACGATAGATCGGGAGGTTTGTCGTGTAAAAGCTCGTATGGTGTTTTACCGTGACGACGACGTATCATGGAACGATTTTGGGTATAACAGGCTGTGGCAACCGCTTTGGCCCATAGAAATAAAGGAGCTTTTGCATAAATTAACATAGTGCGGGCTGCTTCAATTAGCGTACAATTTTGTCTTTCAACAACACCGTTTTGCTGTGGAGAGCGTGCAACGGATGTTTCATGAGAGATGCCAACCTTCTCATAATATTCACGCAATGTCTGATTAACAAACCTCAGTTCCATTATCTGTTCTGATGCGACGAATGGTTTCCTTAAGCCGTACTGGGATCACATCAATGTTGATAATCAAAGCTAGAAGCCTCATCTTTGATCGCAAACATTATACCTTGTAAATCGAGAGTAGTCGTTGACAATTAACGGGATGTACTTTTTTCCATTGACACTCGCAAAAAGCATTGGATCATACAGATCCATAGCAACAGATAGAGTTTTTCTTGATTAGTGTACTCGATTTAGGTTTTGTGGGGTTTCTTTGAACTTTTTGCCTAATGCACTAGCAGTACATAAGTGATCCTTTTCAACTTGAGATTAGGAGACCTCGGACAAGGTCCATGTCTTGCAAGATGATTGATATCTACACAAAGTTCAAGTGAGATAGACGACGTGCCATAACCAGGACTGGGTTTTTAGATGCCTTTGACAATAGACAATTGGAGAGGATGCATCATTTCCAAGTGGGAGTGTTTAAAGATTATCCCCTCGAGATACCGTCAATAATCTACACTTCTAGATTGGATTGAAGCATGGGTTTGACAAAAAGCCCACTCGAGATTGGAATACAGTAATTGTCCCACAAAAATAGGTTTATGCCCATGTCTTTCAACTTAATTAAAACCTTGAATATATAACATTACCAATATGATAGTCTCCTAACCCATTATCTTTGACAAACTTGATCATTTCCGGATTTGTCTGTACCAAGAATTTAATGATGAAATTGGTGAGGCTAGAGAACGCTCAGGTCATGTGATTCGAGCAACCTGGAGTCCAAAATACCAGAGGACGATTTGGAACAACTGCATTCATTAGAGAAGTAGATAGATATTGGTTTTTATGGATCCCAGGATTTACTGGTTCCTGTTTGTTAGTAGAACATTGGTTTTATAACCGTAGTTTGCTAACAGGACTCAGTACTCTTATTTTCTTCCTTGGTTTCCTTGAGTATACAATTTATACAAGGTTTTGGGTGATTAAGATTCTAATAAACTATGGTTTCCTAGAGGGACTTCATTAGTCAGTAGTAGTCTAGTTAAAAGGCACACATTTCCTACAATAGTGAAGGTCGAATGGTTGGTCTCCACATATATCATCTTATTAAACACTTTTTTGTTGGTTTCCAAATCTCTTTCTTAAGATTAGCACGAAATTTTCACATCATTCATAAAATTAGAACACACAAAATTTCAGAAGAATGCATCATCATCGTTAATACAGACATAATCAGGAATTATCTGTTTCTTGGAATCTGCATCAAACGCAGGATCCATTAACTTGAAACAGTGCCATTACTTTTATTCAAAACTAGATTTAACACGTTCCTAGGGTGAGCTTTACTTTAGTCTTCGAATACTACTTGTGTTTGTTGAATCCTATCATTCCTGGTATTGCATAAGGCTGTGATCCGCTAGCACAAGTAGAAGGTCTTACTCCTGTAGAATGCAACACACGCTTGTTAGAAACTAAGTTTGAGGTCGAGTCTGTTTTTGTGTTTTCTGTGGATGTGAGTGATTCGGCAAACCTAACTTTCTTGTCCTTTTTCCTCGGTTGTGTGACCACAACTAATTGAGGATCAAAATTGTTGATGGTAGGGCAAGTCCTACTTATGTGTGAAAGCAATCCTGAATGACTTTGGTATACCTAAAGGCAGACTCTAAAAGTGAATCTTGAGGATAATTCGCTTTTACATGGTTCGACGGTATCATATGGACCAAAGCTTCTTACCTGAGTATGCTTTAATATACGAGTGTGAGCAGTCCTTTTATCAAACAAATTTAGGCGTGATTGGTTCCTATTATCATTAGACACTTTTGGATCAATAGAGTGGGTCTACAGTGCCCTCCTTATCTAAACGCTTTTCCTTTAAGTTTCTCTTAATCATTTTTTGGGTTGCCTATGACAAACCTTGTTCCTGAAGTTTTGTATTTAAATCAGAAATTTTCCCCAGACTTTATATTGATGTTTTGATTAACGCATCTCATTGTTCTTTTGTTTGAACAAGTTTGTTTATCGAGTCATAACAGTTGCTTATAAGTCTGTTTTAATATGCTTCATTCTCAGCAACAAAGTTTTGTCACTCTATGTTCCAATTCAATGTTAAGAGTCTCAATTTCATCCATGTCCATTTTGACTTTACTATCATCCACATTCCTTTTAAGGACTTAATTTGCTCTTTTAACTTGACAATGACTGTGTCTTTCTCTTGAGACTGAGTCTCAATTTACTTAATTCAAAACAACTAAGTAAGACTTGGAGCATTTTGGTTTAAAACACTTTTTTCTTGATATGTTGAGAATCAGCTTCAAAGTGACGGAATGTTTTTCAAGAGTCGTAAATAACTCTTACCAAAAGTTTATAGTAAGTTTCTTTATCAACACAATCCTTTTTGTTGAGAAGCTCTCGTCTTGAGTTATGAAGACAACTTTTTGACATTCATTCACAGTTTCACAACTTAATCCATAGACAAATTCCAATAGTTTTATAAAGTATCATTATCAATGGCTTGTGCCAAGAGTCGTTCATTTTCACTCAAAACTTGATTCATTTTAACTTCGAAAGTTCTGGACTCCAAGCGATGTTGTTCGACAGCCTGTTCCATTTGATAAAAGACTTTTTGGACACAGTAAGTTCTTCAACACAAGTATTGATTAAAGATATCTTTAATTCTTTTATATTAAATTAAATTGAATGATTTCATCTCGAAAACAAGCCTTTGTATGTTCAAACCCCCATGTGCCCTCAGTGATAGCTGTGGCAGTGGTTCTTTCTTTGACAACCAGATCAAAGCCAGTAAGATAGCGTTTGAGCTCTTTCAAGCTAGTTACACCGTTCTTATTTGGAAGTTCTTTTGGTACCTTCAACTTTGATGTGTTGTGGAAGAATGAGTTGGGTCTAAAGGCTGGGACCTGAAGTCGCTTCCAATAGGCATATTCACTAGAAAATCAAGAATTGTTCGAACAAATCGTTTGTGTAATCGTTATTGAAGTTTAGCTTATTAATGGGTTTAGTGTTACTCTATGTTTTACAAACTAATGGGATCGTGTTCTTTCAAAAGATTTTTGAACTGACTCTCTTTTACAAATGCATTAATGTTTCTCAGAATCGGAATTCACATCAGTTTCCATTTTAAGACATGACATTCCCGTATACAGTTTTGGCTTTGACTACGAACTTTCTTCAGATTAGTAAGGTTTTTCAAAACCGATTGCCTGTTTTCGTGAATGATCATAACAAATTTTGGATTTAGTCATCATATGAACAGTTTGCGCAGATTGACCTCTTTTGAAAATGATATTATCAAGTTGCTTAATTTTCTTTTCTAAAGCAATTTCTCTATCAATATTTCTGTTTTCTTCCATTTTTAAATCATTTTTGAGATCAGAAATGTTTTCATTTAAAGGATTCATTTTCTTGCACTTGTTAAAAAGAATTTCCCCACTTAAGACGTTACAATCTTTGGCATACTGTTCAATTTGAATCCTGAAAAACTGGTTTCAACTCATTTTGCATTTTTTCAAACTCTTTAACCTCTTCTTTATATCTGTCAAGTCGGTAGTCAAAGTTTTATTGGCACTTTTATATTCCAGATTTAACATTGGTGCAGTGCATCACTTGGGTTTTTATTGTACAAACATAATAATATCAGGACATCTTGTTGAGCAGAAGAGTTAGAATTCTGGACAGTTTCCTGTTGTGTTTCACTCAGATACTGAGAATAAGGAATGATATTGCTATCACTGGTTATTTCAGTTTCTGTCTGATTCACATCATTAGACTGTTCAGAAGACGTCATTATCTGCTCACTTTGATTGAACTAAGTTATAGGTAACGATTATCTAGATTGTGTACCTCAGTGAGTTGCATCTGAGCCTATTCTGGAGAGATTCGACATGAGAGCTATCTTGGGTGAGTGATTTCATCACCATTCAAAGTCATAGCATCTAGATCATTGGCTTGTAAGCAGCATTGTGGTGTGAAGACAGTCTGTGAGGTTTTGAGTGTCAGGAGTCTGGATCTGCCAAAAAATGCTATTTTTCCTCAGTTAAAGGCTTGAACTTGCTTGAGCTTGAACCTGCAAAAACTTTATAATGACCATGTTTCATCCCTTTTCCTTTGGGCTTAGTACACTGCTTTGGCAATTGACCCTCCCCTTGCAATTTGTTGTTTATAAAACAAATGACAGTCGTTGTTTCCCTGTGTTGCCTTTCCACTTGCTCCGGGTGTGTTTTTTCTTATTGATTCCAGCAGTATAAGTTGTTTGTCTTCCTTGAACAGGTTTGACTGTTACTTTTTCCATTCATAGATGGGTAGCTTGTTTGTTGAGGGTTTAACGAAGTCCTTAGCTGATTGTTGGTAGTAGGATTCGGGATGTGACCAACAGCAGTTAGAACGGACATCATGTGTTTAATCGCCATTAATTGGTTCATCCCCTTTTGGAAACAGCTGGAACAACTAGACCAGTGTCTGGTTAGGAAAATTCAGTTTGTTGCTGTTGTTAGGCTGTGGGAGGCATTTCCAATTGTGGGATTTGGTGGATGTGGAGAATAAACATTGTGGTGAACGGTCGGATTGGTTCTCATTTGATGGATTAAGTGGCTTGACAAAGGGGTGTGATTGATTGGTTTGTGAATTGTTGAGTTCTGATATGGTGTAACTAACTGTGAATAAATGATATGGTGAACTTATTAGTGAGATAGAGACTTTGGGTAGTGTGTAGATGAGATTATAAGCTGGCTGAGTTAATGGTGAGATGCAACTTAAAGCAAGAGGATCGGAGTTGCAGTTCATGCTCAAACGAACTTCATTGCATGTCTTTTATGTTGTTGCAGGTAAGATGAAGCTGATCAACATTGGTAGTGTGCATGTCTTTGCCAATTTAACATTAGAAAAATAAATAACAATTTGCTCCATTCATCAGGAAGAGTGTTTTAGGAACTTGTGGGCCCCGCTGTTAACCTTGAAACTGCTCCAATGGCTATCTTGTAGATGTTCATATCATGTATAACAGAGTGACCTCAAGTAAGTACTCATGTAAGGTCTCTCCTATCTTGTAAGTGAAACTTATCGAATTCATCATACAGCTTGCACTCTCGTTCTTGTTTGTTAACGACGTTCCTTGCATTAGTAGTTTTAATCTTCTCCCAAAGATCTTTTGCAAAAACGATGTTGACTCACAAGAGCATAGATTTTAGTTGGAAGGCCTTGGAGAATGATGTTTATTGCTTTGATGTCACAATCAGCTTGAATGGCTTCAGCGGGAGTCAGTTCAACATATTCCTTAAGTCTTGTTACTCCATCCTCAGTGATTGAAGGCCAAACGAGTGGTCCTTTTTCAACAGAGGAAATTATCTTTCTTTCCATGTGGTTATTCATCATATACTAGTTTCATTCTGCTTTTCCATGAATCATAAAGTGTTTTAAGCATCGGTGGGTTTGTTGTCTCTCAGAATAGAGTGACTTATCGGCAAGAGTCGTCATTGTGGTATCAAAAAGATTACAAATTGATCGATCGGTGGTAGAAAGAAATTGTGTTTGGTTATGTGTTTGTTGAGTCTTGAAATAAATCTTGAAACTACACGGGATTTTACGATTCTTGACAAAACCGGGAAAACAAGAAATTGTTTCACGGGATTTTACAAGTCAAAGAAATAACCGTATAATTTAAAATTTAAGTAATTTTTATGTGTGATGAGATTAAGTTAACTATAAATAAGCTTGTTCGGTTCTTAATTAGAATAAGTTCGTATGGTTATAGTTAAAATAATCTCGTTCGGTTCTCAAAGAAAAATCTAGTTCGGTTCTCAAAGAAGAATCTAGTTCGGTTCCCAAAGTAAACAACTCGTTCGGTTCTGCTAGTTCGGTTGTCAAAGATAACCTCGTTCGGTTATGCTCGTTCGATTCCAACGAAAGCGACTCGTTCGGTTCCAACTTAAATTACTCATTCGATTTCAACTGGAAAGACACTCGTTCGGTTCCAACAATAGTAATCTAGTTCGGTTCTCTAGTTCGGTTATCTACTTAGGTTTTCTTCGTCGGTTCAACCATAGTATCTTGTTCGGTTCAACTACTAGAAACTCAAAATTTCAACTCAAAAAGACAACATTTTTGAAAGTTTTTTCGCAAAAAAAATTTGTACAAATGTGTTACCAACCTATAGGAACAATAAAAATAAAACTTTAATGTTTTTAAGCCAAAAATTTTAAAATCACTATTTGGCTCTTTGTAAAGGTTTTTGAAAAACAAATCAAACAACAAAAAACTATACACACCACTCAATGGCTTGATAACCAATTGTAGAAATCATGTCATCTTATGTCAAACCAAAGAACAAGAGAGAAATGTATGTTGTGATGTTAGAGAAAGAATGGCATGAAAAATGGATGAAGTTTATTAGATAGAAATGAAATATGGAATAAACCAACCGCCTCTCAAGGCTAGGAGAGGGCTTATATACTACATGTTGTGGCAGACCCATGGGTTCTTATGTGGATTATCATGGACTTGGGACCGGGTTGTTTACTTAACTAACGTTCACACATAATACATGCTAAGGACTTAATACAACTTGAAAGTTGACGATACTTTTTGTGTTTCCAAAACACACCACTCATTGGCTTTAATACCATTGAAAGAAACAGTTATCTTATGTATCTAAACCAGAAACACGTAGAGATATGTGGGTTGTTGATGTTTAGATAAGAGAAAGTGATGGAATGGATGATGTTATTATATGTGGAAATATGGAAGAAATAAAAACTACCAACCCTCTCCAGGCTAGGAGAGGAGCTTATATAGTTACTTCATGCCGGGGCCCCCCCCCCATTTGGGATATGATTGGGCTTCCCATGGGCCTTGGGCCAGATGAGCTTCTATACTTACATGACTAATCTACGAGCTAAGACATATTCAACTTGGAAGTGGCCGACACTTTTTGTGATTCGTTCACAAAGAAAGTCACTTAGTCAAGCTCTTAAGAAATATAGTTCCATTGCTAAACTACTTCTTTGTTAGCTTAAAAATATTTGATCAAAATCTACATAGGGGTTGTTGGTTAAAGCTTTCATAAGGGCTTATTTAGATTTTCTACTTATGGCTTATATTCTAGTGCTCATTTCTGTCATTTTAAGCTTATTAGGGTATGGTTAGGTAGGAAATTTAGCTTATAAATCTTTGTCATAGCTTATTTAGTTTTGTAGCTTAAAAAGTTTTCTAAAAAAACCAAAAATAAAGTTAAGTAGTAACTGTCTAGTTTTAAGCTGTTTAAAAGCTTATTTAAGGCTTTTCATAAAAAGTTTCTTTTATTAAAAGTGTTTTTTCTTAGCTTTTCTAAAACTTTGCTTTTATAAGTTTTCAAAAAAAGGGGAAGGTGGAAATCGGGGGTGAGCAAACAAAAGGGGGGGGGGCTCGGGCAACCCCCCCCCACGGACGCTCATCACCATCAACCCTTATAAAACAACACACACCACACACCACTACCAACGCGCCCTGGGGTCTTTTTCGTTATTCCCTTTACAACATTTAATACTGATAAACGTTTCTTCCTTTTAGCTTATAAGTTGTTTTAAGCTTATTACACAGCTTATTCGATAAGCTGTGTAATCAACCTTATTTTCTAGGTCTCTTTTAGTTCAAGCTATTTTGTTGTATTGATAATTTTTTTAGAATTTTTATAATTGGTTTAGTGTTTTTAAACATTTATTTTTATTAAAAACTTTAAAAAATCATAAAAAAATAGAAAAATAATCAAAAAAATATAATTCTTTTTTAGAAAATTTTCTTTTATCGTAAAGTTTCTAGGAAAATTAGTTTTGCTTTCGTAGGGTTAAAATTGCAAAATTTCAATTTTTAAAGAACGGGATTCGTTTCCGTTCACGTTTTTCGTGTTTTTAAGCTCATTTCAACTCCGTTTTTGTTCTAGTTTTCTTTAAACTTACTTTTTAGTCAATTAGAGTCTATTAAAAAAGAAAAAAAAATCATTTTAGGTTTAATTTTGGAAATTTAGTTTTTTTTAATTACCATTTAGGGTTCCCGTTTTGCGTTTTTAGTTAAAGTTTAATTTCCCGTTGTTTGTTTTCGTGCTTAATTGTTATCATTTACTTATTTTAACTGTTTTTAATTCATAGAAATAGATAATCAAATCAATCTTTGTTACCAATTCAAATCATTGTCCGAACAACAAACGTGGTCTCAATTTCATAAATCGTTGGGGAATAACGACCCGGGAATCATACTTCCCGGTTAATATACGTATTATATTATATATATATTTGAGTGAATTTTCCTTACTTCCTTTGTCCTCAAGGGTAGTCTGGGAATTTTTCTATTCTTATACTTATATATTATTTTACTGCAATCAATCCTCTTAATCCTCATGCTTTTCCACTTTGATCCTATACCTCCTAATTAAATATGTCATCCTTCCCACTCTTCTTCTCATCTTCATCTTCTTCAAATCTTTCTACCATGGATTCTACTCAAGCCTCTTCCTCCCATGGCTTTAAGAAAATCAAACTCACAATCATACCTCCAAAACAACTATTTGTTGATCTCACAAATGATGATGATAACCTACTACACCTTCTCCTACAACAACTTTTTCATCTCCAACTCCTCTAAATGTACCATCAAAAACACCATCCACAAATCAAACCTCATCAAGCCAAGAGAACACATCCTCTTCTTTTCAATCAAAACTTTAAATTTCACCACCATCATCAAATGAACCAACTTCTCCTCAACCTTTAAACCCTTTGCTTGACAACATCTCGTATGTTCCTCCTAGACCTTTAAACCCTCAACCACTTCAAAGTCATCCTTCTTTGGATATCACACTTTCTTTGTCACCAATCACTCCTCTTGATCACATTCATGATACTCCATTACCTCCATCTCCACCACAACCTCAACCACCTATCATGGGCCACCCTCTTTACTACAACTACCATGACTACCATGGGTCAACTTGCATATGTTGCTCTCACAATCGAACTCTTTTCTTAACCACAAAAGATGAGATTAACATCATGTTTGCTCATCTTGAGTATCTTCTCACTACCGCAATCACCTCACACTTTCCACCTCCACCTTGAAATGATTTCAAAAACTTTTCATAAACGTGTCACCCCAAACCTTTTTGCTCAAAAAGTCATTCCCTATAAATCATGAATCATTTAGGACTTATGTAGTCTTATCTCTCTCTATCTCATGAAGCATGTTTAGATTTTAGTGTACCTTATGGATTAATGGTCTATTGGGTCGTATTAGCTCTATTTTTATTTTATGTTGTATGAATGTATTAATTGCATTTGCTATTGCATGAGTTTCTTAATTGTTAAATGAAACTCCCTTTTAGGTGACTTGAATTCAATGTGTTGTTTAAAAGATATTTGTCTTGCACTTGTACCTCTAACTTTGTTTTGTAGCAAACAATTTTCGTAAGATCGATCCTTTGGTGCCCCAAATGAGGAGGAGCATACATCAAGGGGGAGTCTTGATATCGTCGATTTCTTTCTTTCTACAACTACTCGACGACCATCCTTTTTGAATTTGACAAAAAATGGGAGAAATGGAACAAAACTCATTAATAATTTTGTAACTATTAATTTTATACAAAATGAGTTTATATTTTGTCATCATCAAAAAGGGAGAGATTGCTAATACAAATAATGTCTAAAAACGTTATTTATATTTGTCGACATCTCAACGTTTTGATAATAACAAAATGTAAAAACGTTTACGATAAAATTAAATGTCTACAAATTATTTATCGTAAAATTCTATTTCTAAGATTAGTATTCACTTTAGGTATGAACAAACAAATCATTAAGCATGATTAGTGATTAAGAAAATATTTTTCTCTTATCCATCACATTTTTACAAAAGAATTTCACAAATTTAATTATACAAAATATTTTCTAATTAAAAGAAAAGTTTTATTAAAAACTTAAAATTTGAAATTCAAAATTTCTCCTCAAAATGGAAGGTTCCATACCAGATACAACCTTCCCCACAAAAAGACAAAAAAAATAGTGTAGTCTACTAGGCGGCCCTCTTATAGGCCTGGCGTCCCCCAGATATATCTGGGACCGCCGGGACCACCCCCAGTGACCATTGGGTTTTCCTGCCAATAAATACTGCTCCATTCCTTATAGAAAATCAGACCTCTTAGCACGAAATTTTCAGATAACTTTCTCTCTCTAAAATCTTTTTTCTCTCTCTAAATCTCTTGATCACTAACATTCTTAGATCTTGTTTCAAGTGATCTAATCTCTTCTTCTCATCTCTTCTTTCTCATTCAAGTGCATTAGAAGAACATTCGTATTCGCCAAGAAACGAATTGTTATTTAGTGATCTCTCCTCTCTTCTTTTAAGTATCAAATCTCTATTGTAATTATCTTGTGTATTTGTGTGATTCAGATTGTGTGTAAATCCGATAGTGTAGATCTAGTGATTGTGAAGTGGTAGATTAGTTCTAGCTAAGATTAGGACTCGACATTTAGCTTAGTGTCGGAAAACAACGTAAGCAACATGTATACGGTTTTCTCCGCCTAAAGGGAGCTTGTTGACATAATGAAATCTCGAGTAGGATACTCAGGGAGTGGAGTAGGGCGAAGAGGTGCTTCGTAGCCGAACCACTATAAAATCTTGGCGTCTTGGTTTGATTGTTCCTTTCCTTATCTCTTCATATTATTTTCATTGTTATTTAGCTTTAGTTGAGATTGTTATATTGTTTGTTCATATTGTGAATTGGTTAAATATACAACTCAAATCTAAATATTTTGAAGCCAAACTTTTAAAACGTAAACGAACTTGTAAACTATTCAACCCCCCCTCCTTCTAGTTTCTACATATAGTCTCAAGTTTACACCCCACATGTGTATTTCTTAGATTTCCATATCTCCCTATTTACCTTGGTTCGCAACACACCTAAAAATGATACTCGAAAAGGTCAACAATAATGTTGGTGAGCTCGTAGGTTTGGAGAAAACCCAGTCGCTGTGCCAATATTTCAAACAGTTGGACAATTATGCAATATGACATTGGATATATGCAAAACATTCCAATTCCATGACTTAGCATCCCCGCTAATCATACACCATGACATAGCATCCCTGTGCTAGTCAACACAATAGCATATACCCATGCTTTTGGAGTTGCAACTTCGAGGTCACCCGCACCTAAAGCCTACCAGCTAGAGCATTTACTTAGGGCAAACACAAACATAGAAAATCTATGCTAATCACATACATTGCCATGCACCTAGATGCACGCAAGTACAATCAAACCACATAATATTCACATAGCAGTCATAAGCACATAACATTATCCCAAAAACAAAACCACATTTCACACAGTTTAGAAAATCAGTTCAAAACACATTTGAGTATCATTTTCCCCCAACGGAAAAGATTTAAAAAGTAGGGCTACGAGAACTCACCTCAACAGATGATAATAACCGCACAAAAATTCTCTGCACAACGCACAACGGTACCCGGCCACGACCTAACATTAATTTCGCCTTATTAATATTTTGTACAAATTTGCCTGTACAAGCGTTTTTCCTTACTTACACAAAATCCTTGTTCTCATTACAAACCCTTATTCTTATTACAAAACCCCTTATTCTCATTACAAAACCGTTAGTCTCATTACAAAACCCTTAGTCTCATTACAAAACGTTTTGGTATCATGGTTGTGTGGTAACTACGTAAAAAACTCGATGCACTTGGGCTAGGTGCGACATCAACAAATAATACTCAAAAATATACCCACCAACTAAAACAAAATAACTATCCAAACGGTTCGAGGAAATCCGACGAGAAATGAGTAAAAACCCAAAGATCCGAAATAAAAGAATAAACATCTTCGTAACGTTAAAGTTTATATATTTAAATATATATATATATATATAAGTGAAGAAGATAAATGAGAGGTCAAAAAAATGAAACGTGATCTCGTTAGCTCAACCATCAAGTGAGGTATGTCCGAATCTCTTACTTTAGTGATGGTAAGTCATAGATGGATTAGTATTAGTTAGTGAATTTGATAAACTGTGCAAATGTGTTTAAAGGTAATCATAAAAACAAAAGATTAAAAGCCACCTAGAATAGTTTAGAAATAGAAATAGGTATTTCTAAAAGAAAAATGTCTACACTCTGAGTAACAAGGAAGTTGATCTCGAATGTGTGAAATGTCATATGCTTAAAATTGAAAATGAAACCTTAAAGAGGAAGCTCTTAAACTAACCAAGTTTGAAAAGAGCACACATTGCTTAAATGAATTTTAAGATACTCAAAACCCTCGAGATAAGTTTAGGTTTTGAGTTTAGAGTTTATTCATTTGAAGGCATTCATATAGTGGAACTAAGGAAAATAAAATAAGTTGGAAAGCTTAGAAAAAGGCATCCTCTGATGGAGGTCCCATAAACATGGACGACCCCCTTAGTAAGCAGGCGGCCCCCAAAGAAATTATGGGACCGCCACCAGTGGTTACACCTGGATCTGAGAAAAGCGTATCTTTTCAAAAATCTATTTTGGGTCCTAAACCCAAAAAACAATATTAGGTAAACAAGTAAAGTTCCGTTTTGTCGTGATAATGAAGTGAAACAATGTTACTAGCCATTGTCATAAACCGGAGTTTGGATTTTCAAAACCTAATTTTAGATCAAAAACTCCACCACCTAGAAGAGTCATCAATAACTATTCTTGTCCTAAAACACCACAACAAAAAAGAAACTTTGGTTGAAAAAATCAATATCTTGGCTTTCCTGTAACTTGGAACAATTTCCAACGTCAAAGTTACTTGCCATGGGAAATATGTCTTCCATTCCCACATCCCAACCAATTGCATCAAATGCAAAGGATGTTCAGCACTAACAACTTTGGACCCATGAGATATTGGGGACCAAATGTTTGAGGTGTTGCCTTATATAAAAAGATATGCCTTGGAGTCGACTTGGAACCCGATGAGTGGATAAAAGATAACGGATGCTCCAAACACATGGCGGGTAACCGAAAGCTCTTCTCAAGCTACAAGGCATACAACGGAGGTAATGTTATTTTTGGTAGCAATCTTCGCGGTAACATCATTGGCAAATGTTACGATTGTTGAATGCTCTTCAAATAGATATGTAGAACTTGTTGATAACTTAAGATTTAACTTGTTAAGTATAGGACAACTATGTGATAATAGTGTAGAAGTATACTTTCTACTGTACATGATAGTGAAATCCACTAAGGATGGTATAGGTCATTGGTATGAGGTTTAGGAAGAAAGGCTTATATGTGTGAAATAGGAAATAAGCCTAAATACCACATTTGTCTGCAACGATTGATGAAAAATTCACGTTATGGATAGCAGATTAGGTCTCGCAAATAAGCACTCATTCAATCGTTAGCATATAAGAATTAGTTAGAAACTTACCGTTAAGCTTAAGTTTGATAAACCATTTGTTGAGCTTGTAAAATTGGAAAACAAGCTGACGCTAGTCAAAGGGTAAGATTAGTCTCAAACGACTACGATTGCTCTTAGAACTACTTCCTAAGGATCTCTTCGGTTAACGCCGTACGGAGTTCGGAGGAAACCGCTACACCTTAGTCATAGTAGATGATACTCTACGGTATATTGGAATAGATTCTTTAACAGGATAAACCGAGCTTTCGATCAATTCAAAATATTTAGTAAGAAAATTCAAAACCAATTAGGGTGTACAATAGTGTCAACTAGTAACTGACCACAGTAGGGAATTTGAAATGAGGCACCAAGTACTCCATAATTACTGCAATTCTCAAATATAAATGATTAAGTAACAATTCTTTGCAATAATTATACAAAATGAGCTAATTACATGGGATAATAATGCTATAAAATAGACATTATTTGATGTCATCAAATACCCCCCACTTAAATCCTACTTGTCCTCAAGTAGCCTTTAGAAGTTTATAAACATGTATCCCTAAGGATCTTTTCTGTTAAAGCATTTATTTAATCTATTACAAGTACACAACCAAACACCTCACAAAATAGGAAGATGAAAACACTCAAATGACTCAACTAATCTATGTGGTAACATGTAACTAATTGGCTCAATTGCTCGGTCATGACGAGTATTTTATCATAAGCTTGGCAAGGATAAACATCTCCACCGCTAAAGCTAAGGAGTAACAAGTTTATAAAGGTAAATATAGGTTTGTATGAGAAGGCTTAGGGTTGATTACTCTAACTAATCTTTATCGATACTAATATTCAGGAGGGCGACAAAGACCACACATACACACCCATAACGACGGGATAGACACATGTGACTGCTCACTCCCACCTCGAATAAGCTAAAGAGTAGGAATAGTAGAGCAATATAGGGTATGTATCTTCTAACTTTCACCAATAGTAATAAACCAACAAGGCAGCTGAGACATGCATACATGGCCGTAATGACAGAATAGACATGCACGCTCGATCACATCCTCATTCGCATAAAACCCATGGTTAATGATTAGGAAAGGGAATTAAATTGTTGTTAAATAAAAATTACGAAACAAATAGATTAAGTCTAAAATACAAGTTGCTAGACACTTTTTTCCTGACCGTTACCATGATAAAGACACAACTATTTACAACGTCTTGATCATAGATCAAAAACAACAACCTAAGTTGGCGTTCCCGTAACGGTCAACTTCCCAATCATCCCATACTTTACATACTTTACAAGGCAAGTGGCGATATCTTCCACTTTATACAATACTCTACATCGTCGATTTGTATCAACGAATAATCGATCCTTCGTGTAATTCCTTCGGTAGTTGCGAAACGATTATCTTCAAACTTTCCTTCTCTTTTTTTGTTGCGATTTTTCTAATTTTTTTGATTTTTTTTAAACACTATACTACGAAACTCGGTGTAGTTTCACCATCTTCACGATCATAATAATTCCGGATAATTCCTTCGATAATTCTTCGTTCTTCGGACGTACCAATAATTGCGATGGTAGCAAAAATACATGAGTTTTGACTATAATATACATTCCCATTTGCAATGTGCAAATTTCTTCCAACCGTACCAAAATAGACACAAGACTCGGGAAATACAAACTTTACACTTTAAGCAACTAGCAACTATAAAATAAACTTAATCTAACAGGGTAGGCTAAGGTGTAAAGGTGTAACGAAACAAATAATTGGTGTAGTTCCTAAAGGATTGGCTCTACAGGTTGTTCTAGGGGTATCTTACTCTTAAAATGAGAGTAAACAAAGGGTTTATACGGGGGTTAACTAACCGGTGTAGTTAGTTAATAAGAAACATGTAAAGGCAAATTTGGTTTTTTGTTAATAAATATAAAGTTGTCCAGTTTAAAACAACGTTTACTTCATCTAAAATCCATAGTACTCATTATTGCGGTCTCGAATAGATATACCAAGCCAAGTTCTAAAGTCTACTACATCACCGGCACACTCATATTTTATGGAATTTGGGTAAACATTTAGAAACAAATATGTTAAATCCTCACAATATCTAACAAGGGTTATTTTGTGTGGGTTATGTATCAAGTAATTTATAAAAACTATGACTGTTTTTTTTTTTTTTAAAATTGAGCATAATTTTAAGATTTTACGTCGTTGATGAAAATAGGACAAGTAAACTTTCTAATTCCATCCCCCCAATTGATTATACAACGTCTCCCGTTGTATAGATTTAAAACATTAAATAGGGGGATTCAAAAGAATAGAATGAGAAACTCCCCTAATATTTTCTCAGTAGATTCTCCATGTTAAGTTTATTAGCAAGATTGTGTTGAACAGCTGCCTTGAAGTTTCAAGACTCCAACACTTTAAGATCTCCAGATTTGTAAATTCTCCACCAATATTCATCGACATTTCCTTTCAAAAGGTCCTGTATAAATTCTCAGAAAACAAATGCAATTTCTATCTCCGTGTATTCGTTGGTTAGACTCGAAATAAACACCTAAAAGCTGTACAGGAAGTTGATACACCGTATCCATTCCCAAGGATACGCCGTATTAAAACCTATATTGACTGGTCAGTTGTCTAATACGCTGTATTCATTTAATGAACGCCATATAGACTATATTGACAATAAAGATTAAATTAAAAAAAAATAAAGACCGGATAACGTCCAGGTAGTCAATACGTCGTATCTATGAGGTTTGGATACGCCGTATAGACAGTCTGGGAAGACAGACTCGCTAAAAATTGAAAATACATTCTGGGTTGTCTCCCGGCAAGCACTTTTGTTTACATAAAAGTCTTTAAGTTAGACTTATCCCAATTTAATCCCATCCTTATAAAACAATTTGGGGTCGAACGGGATGCCAAATGGCACATACAAATTCTTGGATTAGGGAAAATGAAATGTCATCCCTTTGTGAAGATATTTACAAGTCACAATTTTAAAATTTTTATTTCCTTTATAAAATTTTCAGTTTGAAAATTTATTAGATGGTATCGTGACTTGTTTCCGAAAGCTTATTTGACCCATGTGCATAGGCATCAACATCGAAATATATTACATCAGGTAACGGTTTGACAGATAAATCCCCCGAAGAGTGTTCAATATCGATTTTATCATCATCATTGTCCTTATCCAATTTTGATTCATCGAATGAATAATATTGAAGGGGAATAGATCATTAAAGTACAAAATATTTTGTTCCTCTTCATCATATTCAAACAATGATGTTTCATCATTTAAATCAAATTCATCGATATGTTGAGGGTTTAAATTCGGTTCAGTTTAATAAATCTGATTTAGACGTTAGAGCATCATTGTAAACAATGGCTGGAAATTCATTCTCGAAATCTTTAAAGAAGTCTAAATCATCAAGATAACTGACTGCATGCTCAGGTAATGGAAGTGAAAGCATGACTTTTTCATTATCGTTTTCCGAATCCGTTTTCAAATCATTGGTAAAAAAATTATAAGAAGATGAGTTTTTCTCAAAAATGACCGTGTAATCTTCGTCGTCAGAATCATCAAACAAAATTCTAAAGTCAATTTCATCGTTAAGAGAACTTATCGTGGGTTCAATAGATAGTGTTTTTTCAGATGATACCTTGTTACTAAAGGCTATAGCTGGGAATTCGGATTCAACGGATCTAAGGTCATAAATGTCTTCATCATACCAGATCTTACCATACTTAGCAGTTTCCCAGTTAAACACTTTACCATGTTTTCGAGCTTTTTCTTCCTCGAGCCTGATGTATTCCTCCAAAGTAATGTTCGGATCGTCCATCCTGAAACAATCTTACTAGAAAAATTATTAAATAACCAATACGTTGTATTCAGTAAACTGAATACGCCATATTAAACAGAACAAGTAGGAATATAACCTACTCTAAATTACACTAATCTAATTAACACTAGTCCTAAGGGTTAGATCTAATCTAATGTTAAAAACCAAAACATAAAATAAAAATCTAGATTAATTTTCACTCCCCGGCAGCGGCGCCAAAAACTTGATGTGTCGTTGAGTGGTGTTTATTTATGATAGTTCAAGTTTTAAATTTATATTTTGCTAACTTAACCAAAAACAACACTTTAACGGGCAGTGTACCCGTTCGGTGGTAGATTCGTGGTAAGTAGGGTGTCGAACACTTGAAGCGAGGTTAAATCTCTCAATTTATTTATATTTTGGTTTATCTAATCTAAGTTAATTCTAATCTAAGTCAAACCTATGCTAATCCTATGTTAGTTCTAATCCTAATTCTAACAGGTAAAAGGGGGTTTCAGCCTGAGAGACTGGCACGGGTTTGGTCGGTGACTACAATCAATTCAAGACACTTTAACCCACGCAAGTTAATTAACAGAAGATAAAAGAGCGGTCGAGCCTTATGATAGAAAACTGTATTAACCATTATTAATCTGATTAGAATGTTGGTTTGTTTATTAAGTGCAATGATTTCTTCTCTCGAGGTGGCATATCATTCTTAAGACTTAGGCGGGACTTCTTCCTAATACCTAGACACATTAATTCTGTCACAATTAAAGCATCCGCATAAAGCATCCTAATTTGTTGATTATAATCTATCTTAGGGATTAAAGCAATGGTGATCTTGTTAAACCATACCTCATGGAGACTTTACCCACTTACCGCTTAACGGTGATTTATACTCTAGTAGTCCACTTGTCCAACTATCCAATGGAATTAGTACGTTATTTGTTGAATTATCTAGGTTTACCTTCTAGTCAACACGTTTAATAAACTATTGGCAATATCCAATTAACTAGTTAAGCCTGAAGCGTATCCTAGACACAGATTTAGAAGGACAATACTTGTGATTTTATGAGTCTAGATGTATAAATCACTATATGGAGAGTTATCCCGGACTCTAGATTACTTGTTTTGTATCACTAGATCCAGTTGAACGATAAGTCGCATACAAAAGCATGTAAACAAGTATAAATTAATACACATAAACAAGCATTCAACGATAAATCAAGAAATTGAGATAAACAATACAAAACATTCAAATCTTCATAATAATGGCTAATACCCAAAGGTATTAGCCTTCAAACATCATAATTAATACAAGAGTAACTATTTAGCCAAGGTAAACTAACCGAGTTAACGAATGATACCAAAAACTAAACGATTACAAAATTATAATGAATTACACGTCGTCTTCTATGGATTGGAATGCATTACAAGACCTTTTTTGCTCTTTTTCTCCTCTGAAAATCTACTTTTGTGGTTTAGATATCTAGAATATGATTTAGCACACTTAAAACTCGTTTTTGAGTTTTGTATTTATAGGCTCTGGAAGTCGGTTCGATATGACGTATCCAAGGTATTAGATACGGCGTATTGGGGGTTTCTTCGAGTATGGACCACGTTTGATATCTTCCATAATATTCACATACTATGACTTGAATACGGCGTATTGACTTCTTTTGGATATGGCGTATTAAGCTTCATTCCTTTGTGGTCTTTGGTGAGTGCAAGCACGGATACGCCGTATCTTCCTTGATGGATATGGCGTATTGGTCTTTAGAATAGTAATCTTCAAAATATCTTCATTTAAGCTCCAGAATGCGCGCCTTTTGCTAATCTTCACCAAGTACTCCGTAATTACTGCAATTCTCAAATATAAACGATTAAGTAACAATTCTTTGCATTAATTATATAAAATGGGTAAAATGCATGGGATGAATGATGCTATAAAATAGACATTATTTGATGTCTTCAGGATATCACACTTTCTTTGTCACCAATCACTCCTCTTAATCACATTCATGATACTCCATCACCACCATCTCCACAACAACCTCAACCACCTATCATGGGCCACCCTCTTTACTACAACTACCATGACTACCATGGGTCAACTTGCATATGTTGCTCTCACAACCAAACTCTTTTCTTAACCTTAAGAGATGAGATAAACATCATGTTTGCTCATCTTGAGTATCTTCTCACTACCGTAATCACCTCACACTTTCCACCTCCACCTTGAAATGATTTCAAAAAATTTCATAAACGTGTCACCCCAAACCTTTTTGTTCAAAAAGTCATCCCCTATGAATCATGAATCATTTAGGACTTATGTAGTCTTATCTCTCTCTATCTCATGAAACATGTTTAGATTGTAGTGTACCTTATAGATTAATGGTCTTTTGGGTGGTATTAGCTCTATTTTTATTTTATGTTGTATGAATGTATTAATTGCATTTGCTATTGTATAAGTTTCTTGATTGTTGAATGAAACTCTCTTTTGGGTGACTTGAATCTAATGTTATGTTTAAAAGATATTTGTCTTGCACTTGTACCTCTAACTTTGTTTTGTAGCAAACAATTTTCGTAAGATCGATCCCTTGGTGCCCCAAACGAGGGGGAGCATACATCAAGGGGGAGTCTTGATATCGTCGACTTCTTTCTTTCTACAACTACTCGACGATCATCCTTTTTGAATTCGACAAAAAGGGGGAGAAATGGAACAAAACTCATTAATAATTTGTAACTTTTAATTTTATACAAAATGAGTTTATATTTTGTCATCATCAAAAAGGGGGAGATTGTTAATACAAATAATGTCTAAAAACGTTATTTATATTTTTTGACCTCTCAACGTTTTGATAATAACAAAATGTAAAAACGTTTACGATAAAATTAAACGTTTACAAATTATTAATCGTAAAATTCCATTTCTAAGATTAGTAATCACTTAAGGTATGAACAAACAAATCATTAAGCATGATTAGTGATCAAGAAAATATTTTTCTCTTATCCATCACATTTTTATAAAAGAATTTCACAAAATTAATTATACAAAATATTTTCTAATTAAAAGAAAAGTTTTATTAAAAACTTAAAATTTGAAATTCAAATTTTCCCTCCAAAATGAATGGTTCCTTACCAGATACAACCTTCCCCGCAAAAAGACAAAAATAGGAGCGTATTCTACTGGGCGGCCCCTAGATATATCTAGGACCGCCAGGCCCGGCCCCAGTGACCGTTGGGTTTTCCTGCCTATAAATACTGCTTCATTCCCTGCAGAAAAACACACCTCTTAGCACGAAATTTTCAGATAACTTTCTCTCTCTAAAATTTTCTTTCTCTCTCTAAAATTTTCTTTCTCTCTCTAAATCTCTTGATCACTAACATTCTTAGATCTTGTTTCAAGTGATCTAATCTCTTCTTCCTCATCTCTTCTTTCTCATTCAAGTTCAAGAGACGAAACATACATATTCGCCAGAAACAAAGTTGTTTATTATATGATCTCTCGCTCTCCTCTCTAAGTACCCAATCTCTATTGTAATTATCTTGTGTATTTGTGTGATTCAGATAGTGTGTAAATCCAATAGTGTAGATCTTGTGATTGTGTAGTGATTGTGAAGTGGTAGATTGGTTCTAGCTAAGATTAGAACTCTACATTTAGCTTAGTGTCGGAAAACAATGTAAGCGACATATAAACGGTTTTCTCCGCCTAAAAGGAGCTTGTTGACAAAGTAAATTCTCAAGTAGGATACTCGGGGAGTGGAGTAGGGCGAAGAGGTACTTCGTAGCCGAACCACTATAAAATCTTGGCGTCTTGGTTTGAATGTTCCTTTCCTTACCTCTTCATATTATTGTCGTTGTTATTTAGCTTTAGTTTAGTTTGTTATATTGTTTGTTCATATTATGAATTGGTTAAACATACAACTCGAATCTAAATATTTTGAAAGCTAACTTTTAAAATGAAAATGAACTTGTAAACTATTCAACCCCTCCTTCTAGTTTCCACATCTTGTGTTCACATTTGTATCCAAAGTTACTTTTATCCCAAGGCACAATTTCTACTAATTTATCCTGAATTTTCTGTCACTTTAAGTATTTATTTTACCAAGTTAACAAAAGTTTCTGGTCAAGCTACTACTCCAGGTCAACATTCCATATTTTAGGTATGTCCATGAATCTTCATAAATTTTATTAAGGACTTATACCTGACCATTTATGCCTGGCTCTAAAAATGGCGAAATCTGGACATACCAAAGTATATTGAATGGCAAAGGGACTATACCAAGGTTTTATGGTTAGGGCTAATGGGAGACTTTACATAACATATATAAGTACCATATACAATATACTGTTCAAGCAAAGACGTGCCCTAGTTTATGATTTATAGATCAAATACCACAAGATTCAAAACAGTTTTTCTGGCGGATTTGACATCTTACACTATTTTGCAAATTTCGTTAACCAAACGACCTCAACTCTTTACAAACCTTACATTTTTGAAAACTAGACTCAGAGTAATTGATTTTAGGTTGTAGAATCATGTCAAAACATTTATTTATCATCAACTTATGCTCCATTCAATATGACCTAAAAATGAACTAGGGGTTGATTGACAAATAACTTTGACTAAAACAAGTTCAACTACTAACCCATTAAGCAAAAACGACCCAACCAACTCCCAAAGTCATTTTACACAAGTCTTAACATCAATATCATCTAAAAATCTCAGTGGATTCATGGATCAAAAGGCTTTTTTACATAAAAACTTACAATAAGTGTCATAACTTTTGAAAATCAAGACTTTGGGTCACTATTTCTTGCATAAATCTTTTAGCAAAAATAAGAACAACCAAACCAAAATTTTTGTATATTATTATCACTAACTTAATAGTGTTTAACCAAGATAAACAATTGATTTAAAATATTTTACAAAAAAATGCATAAACATGCAAGACAAGTCAAGAAAACATCATTTTATTAAGAGTTTTGGTACAAAAGACATACAAGTCATCTTGCACCATGATTTTTACTTTTGATCTTGCTCCTAAAGTTTAAAAATGATGGTGTTATGGTGGTAGCTAGGTTACGGCAGTAGCAATGAGATCCAAGGGGGAGAGTATTATTTTTTTTGTTCTTGTTTCTAGATCTAAAAATAATACTAGTGGTATTTAAGTTTATATAGGGACAATGGTTAATGGTTTTGATATTGCATGAAGTTCCATTAGTTTATGGTGGAGGTTGGTTGGCCACAATAGAGAAGGGAGGAGGGGTTTATGTATTTTTTTGTTTATCCCAATATAGTGTAAGTACCATTTAAATGGTATAAGTTTATTTGCATAAATTGTATACATTCGGTAAATACGTAAAATATTGTAAAAACATAAAATTTGAGATAGCTTATGATTTTGTTCAATTATGTTTTCCCATGTGTTTTGACATTATTTATAATGTTATTCGAGCATATCGTTGGTCGTTAGGACCATTAACTAGGATCGTTAGGTAAAAGGTGCGTTCGTATAACTAGGGTTCCTAGTAAAACAAGCGTTAAATGCTAAAAATAATATGACCACATAAAAGTGACTCCATAAATAATTAAGAGAGTCTATTATCATATTTTTTCTTTCGGTTACTGACCTCAAATTAACGGATGTCATAGTTTTCCCCCGTTAAAGGGAATTTTGTCTTGAAATTCCAGTTGCTCGTCCTAAGCCGTAGCGCTCGTGAACAGTTGTGGATACTTGCGCTTCATCTCGTATTCTCGTTCCAAGTAAATTCTGGTGCTCATCGGGAGTTCAAATGAACTTTTACAATAGGAATCCAACTTCGTTTAAGCTTCTTGACCTCACGGTCCATAATTTCAATAGGTTCTTCAACAAAACGTAGTTGGTCGTCGATCTTGATTTCTTTTAACGGTACGTGCAAGTTTACGTCGGCTAGACATTTCTTCAGGTTTGACACGTGGAATGTGTCATGAATGCCTATAAGTTCTTGCGTTAGACGCAATCGATAAGCAACAGGACCCACTTGCTCGACAACCTCAAACGGTCCTACATATCTCGGTGAAAGTTTGCTTCTCTTACCGAAGCATACCACGCCTTTCCAAGGCGACACCTTGAGTAGTACTTTATCACCAACACTGAACTCTAACGGCTTTCGTTGATTATCGGCATAGCTCTTCTGGCGATCTCGTGCGGCTTTTATTCTTTCCTTGATTTTCACAATCTTATCAGTAGTCTCTTGGACAATATCCGGTCCAATTAGATTGCTCTCTCCTACTTATGCCCAAGCTATAGGCGTACGACACTTCCTTCCATACAAAGCTTCAAATGGAGCGCACTTCATGCTCGAGTGGTAACTGTTGTTGTATGAAAATTCTACTAATGGTAGATGAGTACCCTAGTTTCCACCAAAATCAATTGCATAGGCTCTAAGCATATCTTCCAGAGTTTGAATGGTACGCTCACTTTGGCTATCGGTTTTGGGATGGTAAGCGGTACTCATATCCAGTTATGTTCCTAATACTTTTTGCGGTGATTGCCAAAATTTTGATGTGAAATGACTGTCACGATCAGATATAATTGACACATGCACACCATACCTTGCTACGATCTCATTGATGTACAGTCTTGCCAACCTTTCTGTCTTGTAATCTTCACGGACAGCTAATAAATACGTAGATTTGGTTAGTCGATCAACAATGACCCAAATCAAGTCGTGTCCGCTACTGGTTCTTGGTAATCTAGTTATGAAGTCCATTGTGATATTCTCCCATTTCCATTCGGGAATCTCTGGCTGTTGAAGTAATCCTGATGGTTTCTGGTGCTCTACTTTGACTTTAGAGCAAGTCAAACACTTACTAACATACAAAGCGATATCCTTCTTCATTCTGGGTCACCAATACTAGTCTCGTAGATCATAGTACATCTTGTCTGCTCCAGGATGTACATAATACTTTATAGTATGG
Organism: Tanacetum coccineum; assembly: GCA_026074375.1. Lineage (NCBI taxonomy): Eukaryota > Viridiplantae > Streptophyta > Magnoliopsida > Asterales > Asteraceae > Tanacetum > Tanacetum coccineum. The sequence goes on from BQNB010007486.1 coordinate 28,451, forward strand.
GCTTCATTCATTATCAAAGTTCTCAAATTGCCATAAACTGGTGCCCAAATTCTTTCAGCAAGATACAATCCGCCATCTTCTTTTCTCTCAAACTGTTTGTCCAATCCTTTCAACATTTCTGTTGGACTGTTGGCGCCCTTGGAAGCTTCGCTCTGAGCTTTCAGTATCATAGCCTTAATGCTAGAGTGAATTGTCATGCTCATAGCTCGAGCTTGTCTCGGTTTCATTCGTTCTTTCCCACTCAATGCATCAGCTACTACGTTAGCTTTACCTGGGTGGTAGCGAATCTCGCAGTCGTAATCACTAAAAAGTTCTATCCATCATCTCGGAAGCATGTTTAATTCTTTTTGATTGAAAACGTGCTAATGGCTTTTATGATCAGTGTAGATAACACTCTTTGTTCTATACAAATAGTATCTCCGGGTTTTGAGAGAAAATACTAATGCGCCCAACTCTAAATCATGAGTGGTGTAGTTCTTCTCGTGGATTTTGAGTTGTCTGGATGCGTATGCAATTACCTTGTTTCTCTGCATCAACACACAACCAAAACCTTGGTTTGATGCGTCACAATAAACTACGAAGTCATTTGGTCCTTCAGGTAACACCAAAATCGGGGCATCACACAACATGTCCTTTAACGTCTGAAAAGTGTTCTCCTGCTCATCACCCCACTCGAACTTCTTGTTTTTCTAAGTCAACAGGGTGAGAGGTTTTGCAATCTTCGAGAAATTTGTGATAAATCGCCTGTAATATCCTGTCAATCCCAAGAACGAACGGATCTCGGTTGGGGTCTTCGGGGGTTTCCAATTTTTCATTGCTTCAATTTTGCTAGGATCCACATGTATACCTTTACTATTCACTACATGTCCGAGAAAATGAACTTCTTGTAGCCAGAATTTGCATTTCAAGAATTTCCTGAATAATTTCTCTTTTTCAAGCAACTCTAGTATCAATTTCAGGTAAACCTCATGCTTCTCTTTGGACTTTGAATAAATTAGGATGTCTTCAATAAAGAAAATGACAAACTTCTCAAGATACGGCCTACATATGCGGTTCATAAGGTCCATGAACACCGCGAGGGCATTAGTTAGACCGAAATCCATGACCGTGAATTCAAAATGTTTGTACCTCATTCTAAATGCAGTTTTAGGAATGTCTTCTTTGGGTACCCTTAATTGATGATAGCCAGATCGAAGGACTATTTTTGAAAAATATCATGACCCTTGCAACTAATCGAACAAGTCATCGATCCTAGGAAGAGGCTAGCTGTTCTTGATAAGGTGATTTTGCAACAGGCATAGCTCTAGGAATAAGATCTATGCGAAACTCTACTTCGCGAGATGGGGTAAACCTGATAAATCTTCCGAAAACACGCCAGGGAAATCACGTAAAATAGGGATGTCTTTGATTTTCGGCTCGTTTACTTTCATGGTCTTCATCTATTTTAGATTCCCTTCGGGATGTTCTCCATGAACTTCCAAATTATCTCCGTTGGATAATGGAATCTGGACTATTTTCTCAAAGTAAACTATCTTAGCTCTAAGCTTTGACAATCAATCCATTCCTACGACCACGTCGAAACTACCATGACCAAAAGGAATCAAATCGATGATAAATGTATGACCTTCTAGTTCAAGTCTACAACCTCGAACAACCATATTGGTTACTATTTTAAGGCCACTAGTTATTTCAATCTCATAACTGAGGCTTATGATACTAGGTTTCATGTTAATCAATGGTAAGAAGTTGGTAGATTTAAAGCTATAATCAACACCAGAATCAAACAAAACTGTAGCAAAATGATCGTTTAGATAAAATGTACCCATTACAACGTTCGGGTCTTGTGGAGCTTCAGCAACACCTAGGGCAAAGGCTCTACCCTGTACTTGATTCCTATTGTTCCCTTGGTTGGGGTTTCCTTCGATTGCTAGCACAGGGTTTGGGCGATTTCCTCCTGAGGTGGTGGCTCGGTTCATCCTTGGGCAATTCCTCCTAAAGTGGTTAGGATCTCCACACTCAAAACAAGCTGGTCTTGGTCTTTCATTAGTAGCTCTACCCATGCAGTATCGGGTAAAGTGGCCTACTTTGTTACATCAACCACACACAGGGCAGTTACCAGAATGATGGAAGTTGCATTTTGCACACTTCGGATGTTGACTAGCATACTGATGTTACACTTGTCCTTGCTCTGGAGAAGTCAGAGAAAAGTTCCTTGCAGTTCTTTGTCTCTTGTTCCTATCATCCTTTCCTCGATTCTTGCTCTGATCATTCAACCTTTTCTTGTTCCCATCATTTTCCTGTTTCTTAAAAATCTCATCCTTAATACCATCGGTGGTCAAACGGTTGGCCATACTAACAACACTTTGAATAGTAGTACGTTTGGATAAAGTAACACGTGCCTTGATCTCAGGAGCCAGACCCCAAATGTAGCGATCGACACGCTGGTTCTCTGGGGTAACCATATGTGGCACCAACCTTGCCAACTCAGGAAATCTAGCCGTATACCCGTTAATATTTGACCCAGCCATCTTATGATTCTAGAATTCTGTTTCAAGCTTTTAAATTTCATCATCAGGACAATATTCCTCCATCATCAGCTTCTTAAAATCTTTTTAAGGTTGGGCTATAGCAGTTGCCCGCCCTTGAGTTTGAACAAGGGTATTACACCATGTTAAGGTGCGGCCTTGCAGCATACTAGACGCGAATTCGACTTGGCTCTCTGCGGGGCACTTAGTGATATGGAGCACAGAATCAATGCTTTCAAACCAGGTTAGTAAACCAACTGCACCTTCTGTGTCGAAGAATTCCTTGGCACCAGAAGCCCTGAATGTCTTGATACTGCAGCTTTTGGCGACCTCTCTTTGATTTACTCGGTTTCCTCTGAGGGCTTGAACAAGTTGAGTTAGCAGATTTGGCAATGCAGTGTTAAGTTGTCGAGCCACTTCATCTGCTGTTTCGTTGTGAGGGTTGGTGTTGTTGGCAGTGTTGCTACGTGTGCTTCTTCCCGCCATAATTCTACAAATTAACATAAAAATTCACTTTATTAGAAACTTGACAAACCGTACCTTCAAACAGTTTATACATATTCACAAAAATATAGTTAAAGAATGAACATGTTTAGAAATTTTCAACTCAGTTAAGGTTGAATATAGCACTTTTGAACGAAATGTTTAAATGAATAATCAAACATAGATAGATGTACTATACCAATTTAAATTACTATACCAATTTAAATCAACCATGTTTAGTATTTAACCAAAATTTAGTGGTATACATATTTAGGTGACAAGCAAGTTTTATATAAGGAATATCTATATTTTATCTCATAAATTAATAATATTTAATAAATATGGTTTCAAATTTTCTAAAAATATATATTAAATTGGTTGCCAAGAAAATATATCAATAGGTAATTATTTAGTTAAGCATTGTAAAAGTTTACCGTTTTGTTCGTTATATAAATAAAATTTAAGTAATTAGATAACATTTTACAAAAATCCTTCCAAAAGATAACGATAATAATATCTGATGTGTCGTTGTGTTGGTGTATATTTTTATGATTCAAGTTTTAAATTTATATTTTGCCGACTTAACCAAAAACAATACTTTAACGGGCAGTGTACCCGGTCGGTAGTAGATTCGTGGTAAGTAGGGTGTCGAACACTTGAAGCGAGGTTAAATCTCTCAATTTATTAATATTTTGGTTATCTAATCTAAGTTAATTCTAATCTAAGTCAAACCTATACTAATCCTGTGTTAGTTCTACTCCTAATTCTAACAGGTAAAAGGGGGGTTTTAGCCTGAGAGACTGGCACGGGTTTGGTGGTGACTACAATCAATTCAAGACACTTTAACCCATGCAAGAAAATTAACAAAAGATAAAATAGCGGTCAAGCCTTATGATAGAAAATTGTATTAGCCATCATTAATTAAATTAGAAGTTGGTTTGCTTATTCAGTACAATAATTACTTATCTCGAGGTGGCATATCATTCTTAGACTTAGGTGGAACTTCATCCAAAGACCTAGACACATTAATTCTGTTATAATAAAAGCATCCGCATAAAGCATCCTATTATATTGATTATAATTCATCTAGAGGACAACACAGTGTGTGTCATACTAACCCTAGCTCATAGAGACTTTACCCACATACTGCTTAATGGTAACTTGTATTAGGTGGTAGTCCATAATCCAAACTATACTAATGATCAAAACTTATTAGTTAGTACTAAGCCACCACCTACAACGGTACAACCAGTTCAATCGAGGCAAGCACGACGTTATTAGTGATCCTATTTGTTCCACCTATACGCATTATTATATGGAGAGCTATCCCAGACTCTTAGCCTATGCCCAAACAACACTGAAGTTGCAGCGCATTAAATATGTAGGACTAGACCCAGTTGAATGATAGGTCACATACTTAAGCACGTAAACAAGTATCATGTGATAAACATAATCAATAAATCAATGATAAATTAATCAATCGAGATATAAACAAAACCAAACATTTAAATCTTCATAATAATGGCTAATACCCGAAGGTATTAGCCTTCAAACATCATAATTAATACAAGAGTAATGGCATAGCCAAGGTTAACTAACCGAGTTATCAAATGATACCAAAAACTGAATGATTACAAAAGTATAAGAAATTACACGCTGTCTCCTATGGATTAGAATGTGTTGTGAGACCTCTTCTGCTCTTTTTCTCCTCTGAAAATCGACTTTTATGGTTTAGGTATCAAGAATATGATTTAGCACACTTAAAACTCATTTTTGAGTTTTGTATTTATAAGGTCTAGAGTCGGTATCAATACGGCGTATCCAAGGTCTTAGATACGGCGTATTGGGTGTTTCTTGGAGTAGGGACCACGTTTGATATCTTCCAGAATATTCACATACTATATCTCTAATACGGCGTATTGGTCTTCACTGGATACGGCGTATTGATCATGTGGTCTTCGTCTTTGGTGAGTGCAGGCACATATACGCCGTATCTTCCTTGATGGATACGGCGTATTGGTTGTCAGAACAGTAATCTTCAAAATATCTTCGTTTAAGCTCCAGAATGCGCGCCTTTTGCTAATATTCACCAAGTACTCCATAATTACTGCAATTCTCAAATACAAACGATTAAGTAACAATTCTTTGCAATAATTATACAAAATGGGTTAATTACATGGGATAAATGATGCTATAAAATAGACGTTATTTGATGTCATCAAATATCCCCCCACTTGAATCCTACTTGTCCTCAAGTATCCTTTAGAAGTTTATAAAAATGTATCCCTAAGGATATTTTCCGTTAAGCACTTATTTGATCTTTTACAAGTACACAACCAAACACCTCACGCAATAGGAAGATGAAATCACTCAACTAATCTATGTGGTAACATGTAACTAATTCGCTTAATTGCTTGGTCGTGATGAGTTTTCTATCATAAGCTTGGCAAGGATACACATCTCCACCGCTAAAGCTAAGGAGTAACAAGTTTATAAAGGTAAATATGGGTTTTTAAGATAAGGCTTAGGGTTGATCATTCTTCAATCTTTCACCAGAAGTACCACTCCAACAAGGCAGCTGAAGCACACATACATGGCCGTAACGACAGAATAGGCATGTGTGTTCGATCACATCCTTATTCGAATTTAACCAACGGTTAAGATGAAGAATGATATAGGGTAGGGACCTTCTAACTTTCACTAAAAGACGTAAACCAATGAGACAGCTGAGACATGCATACATGGCCATAACGACGAAATAGACATGCACGCTCGTACACATCCTCATTCGCGTACAACCAGCGGTTAGTCATTAGGAAAGAGAAGTAAATTGTTGTTAAATAAAAATTACGAAACAAATACATTAAGTCTAAAGTACAAGTTGCTAGACACTTTTTTCCCGACCGTAACCATGATAAAGACAAAACTATTTACAACATCTTGATCATAGATCAAAAACAACAACCTAAGTTGGCGTTCCCGTAACGGTCAACTTCCCAATCATCCCATACTTTACATACTTTAAAAGGTAAGTATTGATATCTACCACTTTATACAATACTCTACATCGTCGATTTGTATCAACGAATAATTGATCCTTCGTGTAATTCCTTTGGTAGTTGCGAAACGATTATCTTCAAACTTTCCTTCGTCTAAATTTTTTGATTTTTTTTAAACATCTAACTATATACGAAACTCGGAGTAGTTTCACCATTTTCACGATCATAATAATTCTGGATAATTCCTTTGATAATTTCTTCATTCTTCGGACGTACCAATAATTGTGTTGGTAGTAAAAATACATGAGGTTTGACTATAATATACATTTCCATTTACGATGTGCAAATTCTTCCAACCGTACCAAAGATAAAAAAATTTGACACAAGACTCGAGAAATACAAACTTTACACTTTAAGCAACTATCAATTGTAAAATAAACTTAATCTAACAGGGTAGGCTAAGGTGTAAAGGTGTAACGAAACTGATTAGCTCTTTAATCAATCCCTTTTTATATAAATAAATACATAATACTTATAAATATATAGTAAGGATAATTATCAAGAAAATCAATGAAACCGGAAGTAGTATAGAATATTCCCGGGTCGTTTATCCCCAACGAGGCTGGACTTGAAAATCGATATAGTCGGAAAGTTGGAATTTGAATGATATTAATGATTAAGAGGATTAGAAAGCTAAATTATCTACTAATGTGCAAAAACGATTAAGAAAAACCTAAAAATTATGAAATAAAACAAAAAAAACGAAAGCACGAGCCCCGAACAAGGGGTCAAAAACCTAAATTCTTAAAAATTAACCCTACAAAGAATTTTTTACTTCTAATCTACTCTATGTGACTAAAAATGAAGAATAAAAAAGACTAGACTAAAAACGGAGCTAAAACGAGCTCAAAATTGAGAAAACAAAAACGGGGTCGAAACCCGTTCTTTAAAAAGTAAAATTTTGCAAAAACGACCCTACGAAAGATTTTCTATTTTTCCTAAGTGAATACTGATAAAATAAAATTTTCTAAAAAAGAAAAATATTTTTTTGATTTTTATTTAATTTATTATAATTAAAAAACAGTTTAAAGGAAATTAAATGATAAAAAATATCAAACGATTATAAAAAATTCTGAAAAATTTAGGAAAAATAAGTTAAACTATAAAGATCCTATGAAAAATCTAAAACTGGAAAAACAGCTTATAAATAAGTTGTTATAAGCTTAAAAGTGGTTGTGGGCTTAAAGGCTAAAATGGGCTTATATATTTAATAAAGCAAACCTCTACCGGATGAGCTATTGTAGCACAGCGGTAGAGGTGTTGTTATAAAAGTGTTGGTAGATGGGGTTGAGGTCCCGAGTTCGAGTCTTGCTCACTCGGGGTCTCCCCTAATCCCAACACTTTTATTTCTCATTTTTTTTACAACTTTTTGAAAAAGCTAAAATTAAGCAACTTTAAAAAAAAGAAAATTTTTTGTAACTTAGAAATAAGCACGAAAATAAGCAAAAGAAAGAGGCAGTTAAGCTAAATTTACACTAAGTCCTAAGGAGTGCTTAACTATTAGGCAGTTAAGCTCAAATAAGCTAATGGAATTCAAAAACAAGCAAAACAGCTATGCTACTAATCCTAATAAGCTAGCCTAAGCATACTTTAAACAAAGAAAATAAGCAATAAGGCTGGAAAAAGCAAATAAGCTATTTTCTACACTAAGGACTGAAAGTGGCTAACTGATGGACTAGTAATGAACAAAATAAGCTAAGGCTTAAACAAGATAAGCAAAAGGCAAACAAGCAACAACACCTAATAAGCTAAAGCAACCAATAATAAGCAGATAAGAACAAATAGATAAGCACAAAAAGCATATAAGCTAATGGGGACAAACTACATGCAAAACAGGCCCTATGGTCTTTTTTGGCTTAAAAATAAGCACTCTAAAGGGAATTTTAGGCTTAGTGTTTTCTAGGGCTTATACAATAGCTTATGGCCTTTCTAGAAATGCAAAAATAATGAAGGTTGCATCACAAATAATCAACAAAAATAAGCTACAAAGTTGGCTTTTAGCACCAGGGGAGCTTTGTTGGTCTTTAAGAGGACAAAAAGCAAACTTAAAAATAAGCTGGCAAATAAGCTTGAAAATTAAAATAGAGTTAAAACAGATGGACACAAGCTCCTAATGAGCTTGTAAACCAATTTTTAAAAGCTACAAACAAAAATAAGCTGCTGATATTTTAGGATGCAAAAAGGAGCTTTTGACTAAAAAGAAACTAAGTAGACTTTGATAGTTTTAAGCTAGACAAATGTAAACCCCAAAGACTTTTTACAACTTCATTTGGACACTAAAATGGACTCAAAAATAGACTCAAAAGCTGTTTTTAAGGAACCTAACCAAATAAGCACTTCAAATTTGTTTTGTCATGACAGATTTCAAAGACAAGTTAGGAGAGACTCAAGACAAGCTTTAAGACCATAAAACTTAAAAAAACAGATTATAATGACTAAAATAAGCTGATTAAAGATGGCCAAGTGACCCCAACCCATTATCTTAACCATTCTGACCCATTTTGGGCTTGACCCAAACACCCCTTTAGATCCTTGAATCAAAATTTTAGACTGTTTTACTAAATTTAAAGCTAGAACAGAATAAAATAGATTATGACCAAGTAATGTTAAGCAATAATAAGCACAATTCAATGGAAAATAAGCAGAAAAATAAGCAAGTAAGAGATAAGCAGTTTAAGAGCATTTAAAAGACAAATTCAAAGCAAAACTAAAATAAGGACATGAAAACATTAAGTAAGCATAAGCAGGCATACACTAACATAAATAAGCATAAAAAGACAGAAAATAAGCAGTTAATAAGCACTTGTACAGTAATAAGCAAATTATGAAAAAGGAAACTTACTTGATCCCTTACTCTAAATAAGCTCTAAAGACCTACTCAGCTTATAAATAAGCACTCTACTGAACCCATAAGCACTTCCTTTATTTGCTTATCATCCAAAAGCTCAAAATGCCAAATTCCTTACTAATGAAAACTTAAGAGCTTAGATAAGTTTTTGAGAAAGCTTATCCAAAACACCCTGAGTTATAAAAGCTTAGAAGAGCTTATGAAAGGCTTTTGAAACTTAAAGAAACTTAAAACTGGAAAATAGATTTAAAGAAAAACAAACTTGAATTTCATTAACTTTCTAAAAACACATTACAAGAAAAAAAATGACAATAAGCTGATTAAAACTAAATTAAGTATATGGTAAAAGCTAGATGCCTCCATGGGCTTACAAAGAGTCTTATATATAGATGCGAGCTAGGTTTTTTTTTTGGTTTTTACTTCTTCAATCTTCGTCTTCTTCCCTTTGTGTTTCTTTGCTGAGACACAAACACAAGTGTGTTTATTGTGAGAGTGAAAACCTAAGCTCATCTTAGCCCTTCTTTTTGCCTTGGAGCCTAATCCCTTGATCTTAACCGTCAATATCATTGGCCAATGGTTGCCCTTAGGATTGCCAAGCTGTTCTTGTCCCTTTGTGAGGTGGGGTGAATTGGGAGTTATGTTTTTTTTTGTATTTTTGTTATAGGAAATGTTGAAGGGATGATGAATAGTGACAAACAGGTCATGGCGGGAAAAGGGGAAGATATACAGTACTTGTCTGTTTTAAACCTTATAGGGGTGAGTTTGGTGTGTGTACAGGTTTGGTCCCTCAAGGTTATAAGTTAAATTGTAACTTAAGTCCATGTGGTGTGAAAGTTTTTGTGGTTGGCAGGAAAGGCCCTTCCACTTGTATGGTACTCTTGCAAGTGAAGTCCTTGTGTGGTACAAGTTTCAGGAGTTGGCAGGAAAGGCCCCCCAACTTCTTTGTGGGCTTTTTAAAGGGAATTGGGCCTTTTAATCAAAATGGGCTTTTAAGTCTTCTAGCTATATATTAATGGGCTTTCCTGGCCCATTAGATGGGTGCGGGCGGGCCCATTAAGTATTCTTCATTTCCGGCATCGGTTTTGACTGTTGACTTTGTCGGGGTTGACTTTGACTTTTGTTGACTTTGCTTCGATTTGACTTTGGCTTTTCCACGCTTTTCCATTCCGTGCTCGGTTTTGCTTGATTTTTCATCCTTTTGTCGGATATCCGTTTCCTGCACAATATAAGTGAAAACATACAAATACAATGTATTTTTGGTACGTTTTTGGTCATTTAAGTCTGATTTTAATGGTGAAAGGTATGTGTAATTAAACGCATACCAGAAACAAACAATTGGTGAATTTCCTAAAGGATTGGCTCTACGGGGTGTTCTAGGGGTATCTTACTCTTAAAGTGAGAGTAAACAAAGGGTTTATATGGAGGTTAACTGACCAGTGTAGTTAGTTAATAAGCAACATGTAAGGCATTCTAGGTGTAATCCTATAATTTACCAATTTCAACAAGTTACTCCATCTAAATTCATGGTACTTATCACTGCGGTCTCAAATAGATATACCAAGCCAAGTTCTAAAGTCTACTACATCACCGGCACACTCATATTTTGTGGAATTTAGGTAAACATTTAGAAACGGATAAGATTAAATCTTCACAATATCTAATAAGGGTTATTGTGTGCGGGTTATGTAACAAGTAATTTCACAAAAGTATGCTTGAATTTTTTTTAATTTGAGCATAATTTAAACATTTTAGTGTGAAAAATAGGACAAGTAAACATTCTAATTCCATCCCCCCACTTGAATTATACAACGTCCTCGTTGTATAGATAAAACATTAAACATAGGAATTCAAAAGAATTAGAATGAGAAACTCCCCTGATATTTGCTTGGTAGATTCTTCATGTTGAGTTTATTGAGCAATAATTCATGTTAAACAGCTGTCTTGAGTTTTCAAGACTCTAACACTTCCAGATTTCCAAAATTGTAAATTCTCCACCAACATTCGTCGATTTTCTTTTACGAGGTCCTGTATAAAATATAGTAAAACAAGTGCAATTTATTTCTTTGTGTATTCGTTGGTTAGACTCGAGATAAAAACCTAAAACTGTGCAGGAAATCGATACGCCGTATCCATTCCCCAGGATACGTCGTATTGATACCTGTATACGTTGTATTCATTTAATGAATACGTCGTATAGACTGTGCTGAAATTAAAGACTAGATAACATCCATATAGTCAATACGCCATATCCATAGGGTTTAGATACGTCGTATAGACAGTCTGGGAAGACAGACTCGATAAAAATTGAAAACTCATTTCGGGTTGTCTCTCGGCAAGCACTTTTTTTTACAGAAAAGTCTTTCTGTTAGACATGACCCAATTTAATCCCATCCTTATAAAATAATTTAGGGTCGAACGGGATGCCAAATGGCACATACAAATTCTTGATTAGGCTAATGAATGACATCCCTTTATTAAGATGATTCCAAATCATGATATTAAAATTTAATTACTTGATAAATATTTTAGTTTTGAAAAATTTATTAGATGTATCATGACTTGTTTCCAAAAGCTTATTTGACCTTTGTGCATAGCCACCATCATCAGTATTTATTACATTACCCCCATAGAATGGTTGATATCGATTTTATTATCATCATTGTCTTTTTCCGGTTTTAAATCATTGGGATGAATTATGTTGAAGGGGAATAGATAATTAAAGTACATAACATTTTGTTCCTCTTCATCATATTCAGATAATGATGTTTCATCATTCAAATCAAATTCATCGATATGTTGAGGGCTTAAACTCGGTTCAGTTAACAAATCTAATTTAGACGTTGGAGCATCATTGTAAACAATGGCTGGAAATTCATTCTCAAAATTTTTAAAGAAGTCTAAATCATCAAAACAACTGACCGTAGGCTCGAGTGTGAGAACGAAGGTATATTGACTTTTTCATTATCATTTCCTGAATCTGTTTTCAAATCATTGGTAGAAATTATTTTAGGAGAAAATGAGTTTTTTGTCAAAAACTACCCTGTAATCTTCATCGTCGGAGTCGTCAAACGAAATTCTAAACTCAATTTCATCATTAAGAGAACTTACCGTGGGTTCACAAAAAAGTGTTTCACCAGATGTCAAACTATCATTGAAAGCAATAGCTGGGAATTCATTTTCAACGGATCTGAGGTCGTGATAGTCATCATTTTACCAGATTCTACCATACTTAGCAGTTTCCCAGTTAAATACTTTCCCACGTTTTTGAGCTTTTTTTTCCTCGAACCTGATGTATTCCTCCATAGTAATGTTCGGATCGTCCATCCTGTAACAATCTTACTAGAAAAACTATTAAATAATCAATACGTCGTATTTAGTGAACTGAATACGCCGTATCACACAATCAGAGTAAGCAAACAAGCAGTAATATAAACTATTCTAAACTACACTAATCCTAAGGGTTACATCTAATCTTAAAAACCAATATATAAAATAAAAATATAGATTAAATTTCACTCCCCGGCAACGACGCCAAAAACTTAATGTGTCATTGTGTTGGTGTATATTTTTATGATTCAAGTTTTAAATTTATATTTTGCCGACTTAACCAAAAACAACACTTTAACGAGCAGCGTACCCGGTCGGTGGTAGATTTGTGGTAAGTAGGGTGTCGAACACTTGAAGCGAGGTTAAATCTCTTAATTTATTAATATTTTGGTTATCTAATCTAAGTTAATTCTAATCTAAGTCAACCCTATGCTAATCCTATGTTAGTTCTAGTTCTAATTCTAACAGTTAAAAGGGGGGTTTCAGCCTGAGAGACTGGCACGGGTTTGGTGGTGACTACAATCAATTCAAGACACTTTAACCTATGCAAGCAAATTAAAAGAAGATAAAAGAGCGGTCAAGCCTTATGATAGAAAACTGTATTAGCCATCATTAATCCGATTAGAAATTGGTTTGCTTATTCAGTGCAATGATTACTTATCTTGAGGTGGCATATCATTCTTAGACTTAGGCGGGACTTCATCCTAAGACCTAGAGACATTAATTTTGTCACAATTAAAGCATTCGCATAAAGCATCCTAATATATTGATTATAATTCATCTAGAGGATAACACGATGTGTGTCATACTAACCCTAGCTTATAGAGACTTTACTCACTTATTGCTTAATGGTAACTTGTGTTAGGTAGTAGTCCACAATCCAAACTATACTAATGATCAAAACTTATTAGTTAGTATTAAGCCACCACCTACAATGGTACAACCAGTTCAATCGAGGCAAGCAAGACGTTATTAGTGATCCTATTTGTTCCACCTATACGCATTACTATATGGAGAGCTATGTCGGACTCTTAGCTTACGCCTAAACAACACCGAAGTTGCAGCGCATTAAATATGTAGGACTAGACCCAGTTGAATGATAGGTCGCATACTTAAGCACGCAAACAAGTATCATGTGATAAACATAATCAATAAATCATTGATAAATTAAGCAATCGAGATATAAACAAAACCAAACATTCAAATCTTAATAATAATGGCTAATACCCGAAGGTATTAGCCTTCAAACATCATAATTAATACAAGAGTAATGGCTTAGCCAAGGTAAACTAACCGAGTTAACAAATGATGCCAAAAACTAAACGATTATAAAAGTATAAGAAATTACACGTTGTCTCCTATGGATTGGAATGCGTTGCGAGACCTCTTCTGCTCTTTTTCTCCTCTGAAAATTGACTTTTGTGGTTTAGGTATAGAGAATATGATTTAGCACACTTAAAACTCGTTTTTGAGTTTTGTATTTATAAGGTCTGGAGTCGGTATTGATACGGCATATCCAAGGTCTTGGATATGGTGTATTGGGTGTTTCTTGGAGTAAGGACTTCGTTTGATATCTTCCAGAATATTCACATACTATATCTCTAATACGGCGTATTGGTCTTCTTTAGATACGGCGTATTGATCATGGATCCTTCATGGTCTTTGGTGAGTGCAGGCACATATACATCATATCTTCCTTAATGGATACGGCGTATCGGTTGTTAGAATAATAATCTTCAAAATATCTTCGTTTAAGCTCCAGAATGCGAGCCTTTTTCTAATATTCACCAAGTACTCCATAATTACTGCAATTCTCAAATGCAAGCGATTAAGTAACAATTCTTTGCAATAATCATACAAAATAGGTTAATTACATAGGATAAATGATGCTATAAAATAGAAGTTATTTGATGTCATCAAATATCCCCCCACTTGAATCCTACTTGTCCTCAAGTAGCCTTTAGAAGTTTATAAAAATGCATCCCTAAGGGTATTTTCCGTCAAGCACTTATTTGATCTTTTACAAGTACATAACCAAACACCTCACGCAATAGGAAGATGAAATCACTCAAATCACTCAACTAATCTATGTGGTAACATGGAACTAATTCGCTTAATTGCTCGGTCGTGATGAGTTTTCTATCATAAGCTTGGCAAGGATACACATCTCCACCGCTAAAGCTTAGGAGTAACAAGTTTATAAAGGTAAATATGGGTTTTTAAGATAAGGCTTAGGGTTGATCGTTCTTCAATCTTTCACCAGATGTACCACTCCAACAAGGCAGCTGAAGCACACATACATGGCCGTAACGACGGAATAGACATGTGTGTTCGATCACATCCTCATTCAAATTTAACCAACGGTTAAGATGAAGATTGATATAGGGTAGGGACCTTCTAACTTTCACTAAAAGTCGTAAACCAATGAGGCAGTTGAGACTTGCATACATGGCCGTAACGACGGAATAGACATGCACGCTCGTACACATCCTCATTCGCGTAAAACCAGCGGCTAGTCATTGGGAAAGAGAAGTAAATTGTTGTTAACTAAAAATTACGAAATAAATAGATTAAGTCTAAAATACAAGTTGCTAGACACTTTTTTCCTGACCGTAACCATGATAAAGACACAACTATTTACAACGTCTTGATCATAGATCAAAGATAACAACCTAAGTTGGCGTTCCCGTAACGGTCAACTTCTCAATCATCCCATACTTTACATACTTTACAAGGCAAGTGGCGATATCTACCACTTTATAGAATACTCTACATCGTCGATTTGTATCAACGAATAATCGATCCTTCGTGTAATTCCTTCGGTAGTTGCGAAACGATTATCTTCAAACTTTCCTTCTCTTTTTTTGTTGCGATTTTTTCTAATTTTTTTGATTTTTTTAAACATCTAACTATATACGAAACTCGGAGTAGTTTCACCATCTTCACGATCATAATAATTACGGATAATTCCTTCGATAATTTATTCATTCTTCGGACGTACCAATAATTATGTTGGTAGTAAAAATACAGGAGTTTTGACTATAATATACATTTCCATTTGCGATGTGCAAATTCTTCCAACCATACCAAAGATAGAAAACTTTGACACAAGACTCGGGAAATACAAACTTTACACTATAAGCAACTAGCAACTGTAAAATAAACTTAATCTAACAGGGTAGGCTAAGGTGTAAAGGTGTAACGAAACAAACAATTGGTGAATTTCCTGAAGGATTGGCTATATGGGTTATTCTAGGGGTATCTTACTCTTAAAGTGAGAGTAAACAAAGGGTTTATACGGGGGTTAACTAACCAGTGTAGTTAGTTAATAAGCAACATGTAAAGGTGTTTTGGGTGTAATCCTAAAATTTTACAATTTAAACAAGTTACTCCATCTGAATCCATAGTACTTATCACTGCGGTCTCGAATAGATATACCAAGCCAAGTTCTAAAGTCTACCACATCACCAACACACTCATATTTTGTGGAATTTGGGTAAACATTTGGAAACGGATAAGGTTAAATCCTCACAATATCTAATAAGGGTTATTGTGTGCGGGTTATGTAACAAGTAATTTCACAAAAGTATGCTTGAAATTTTTTTAAATTTGAGCATAATTTAAGCATTTTAGTGTGAAAAATAGGATAAGTAAACATTCTAATTCCATCCCCCCACTTGAATTATACAACATCCTCGTTGTATAGATAAAACATTAAATACGAGAATTAAAAAGAATTAGAATGAGAAACTCCCCTGATATTTGCTCGGTAGATTCTCCATGTTGAGTTTATTAAGCAAGAATTCATGTTGAACAGCTGTCTTGAGTTTTCAAGACTCCAACACTTCCAGATTTCTAGATTTGTAAATTCTCCACCAATATTCATCGATTTTCTTTTACGAGGTCCTGTATAAAATATAGGAAAACAAGTGCAATTTCTTTCTCTGTGTATTTGTTGGTTAGACTCAAGATAAAAACCTAAAACTGTACAGGAAGTCGATACACCGTATCCATTCCCCAGAGTACGTCATATTGATACTTGTATACACTGTATTTATTTAATGAATACGTCGTATAGACTGTGCTAAAAATAAAGACTGGATAACGTCCAGATAGTCAATACGCCGTATCCATGAGGTTTGGATACGCCGTATAGATAGTCTGAGAAGACAGACTCGATAAAAATTGAAAATACATTTCGGGTTGTCTCTCGGCAAGCACTTTTATTTACAGAAAAGTCTTTAAGTTAGATTTGCCTCAATTTAATCTCATCCTTATAAAACAATTTGAGGTCGAATGGAATGCCAAATGGCACATACAAATTCATGATTAGGAAAATGAATGACATCCCTTTGTTAAGATGATTCCAAGTCATGATATTAAAATTTAATTCACTAAAAAAAATATTAGTTTTGAAAAATTTATTAGATGTATCATGACTTGTTTCCAAAAGCTTATTTGACCTTTGTTTATAGGCACCATCATCAGTATTTATTACATTACCCCCCGAAGAATGTTTGATATCGATTTTATTATCATCATTGTCTTTTTTTAGCTTTAAGCCA
Source organism: Tanacetum coccineum (assembly GCA_026074375.1). Classification (NCBI taxonomy): domain Eukaryota; kingdom Viridiplantae; phylum Streptophyta; class Magnoliopsida; order Asterales; family Asteraceae; genus Tanacetum; species Tanacetum coccineum. Next base: position 45,258 of record BQNB010007486.1, read on the forward strand.
TTGGGATGAATTATGTTGAAGGGAAATAGATCATTAAAGTACAAAGAGTTTTGTTCCTCTTCATCATATTCGGAAAATGATGTTTCATCATTCAAATCAAATTCATTGATATTTTGAGGGCTTAAAATCGGTTCAGTTAACAAATTTGATTTAGACGTTGGAGCATCATTGTAAACAATGGCTGGAAATTCATTCTCAAAATCTTTAAAGAAGTATAAATCATTAAAACAACTGATCGTAGGCTCGGGCGGTGAGAACAAAGGTATATTGACTTTTTCATTATCATTTCCCGAATCCGTTTTCAAATCATTGGTAGAAATTATTTTATAAGAAAACGAGTTTTTATCAAAAACTACCGTGTAATCTTCATCATCGGAGTCGTCAAACGAAATTCTAAAGTCAATTTCATCATTAAAATAACTTACCGTGGGTTCACAAGAAAGTGTTTCACCAGATGTCAAACTATCATTGAAAGCAATAGCTGGTAATTCATTTTCAACGGATCTGAGGTCGTGATAGTCATCATTGTACCAGATTCTACCATACTTAGCAGTTTCCCAGTTAAATACTTGCCTACGTTTTCGAGCTTTTTCTTCCTCGAGCCTGATGTATTCCTCTATAGTAACGTTCGGATCATCCATCCTGTAACAATCTTACTAGAAAAACTATTAAATAGTCAATACGTCTTATTCAGTGAACTGAATACGCTGTATCACACAATCAGAGTAAGCAAACGAGCAGGAATATAAACGACTCAAAACTACAATAATCCTAAGGCTTAGATCTAATCTTAAAAACCAAAATATAAAATAAAAATCAAGATTAATTTTCACTCCCCGGCAATGGCGCCAAACACTTGATGTGTCGTTGTGTTGGTGTATATTTTTATGATTCAAGTTTTAAATTTATATTTTGCCGACTTAACCAAAAACAACACTTTAACGGGCAGTATAACCGGTCGATGGTAGATTCATGGTAAGTAGGGTGTCGAACACTTGAAGAGAGGTTAAATCTCTCAATTTATTAATATTTTGGTTATCTAATCTAAGTTAATTCTAATCTAAGTCAAACCTATGCTAATCCTATGTTAGTTCTAATCCTAATTCTAACAGGTAAAAGGGGGGTTTCAGCCTGAGAGACTGGCACGGGTTTGGTGGTGACTACAATCAATTCAAGACACTTTAACCCATGCAAGCAAATTAACAAAAGATAAAAGAGCGGTCAAGCCTTATGATAGAAAACTGTATTAGCCATCATTAATCTGATTAGAAGTTGGTTTGTTTATTCAGTGCAATGATTACTTATCTCGAGGTGGCATATCATTCTTAGACTTAGGCGGGACTTCATCCTAAGACCTAGACACATTAATTCTGTCACAATTAAAGCATCCGCATAAAGCATCCTAATATATTGATTATAATTCATCTAGAGGACAACACGGTGTGTGTCATACTAACCCTAGCTCATAGAGACTTTACCCACTTACTGCTTAATGGTAACTTGTGTTAGGTGGTAGTCCACAATCCAAACTATACCAATGATCAGAACTTATTAGTTAGTACTAAGCCACCACCTACAACGGTACAACCAGTTCAATCGAGGCAAGCAGGACATTATTAGTGATCCTATTTGTTCCACCTATACGCATTACTATATGGAGAGCTATCCCGGACTCTTAGCCTACGCCCAAACAACACCGAAGTTGCAGCGCATTAAATATGTAGGACTAGACCCAGTTGAATGATAGGTCGCATACTTAAGCACGTAAACAAGTATCATGTGATAAACATAATCAATAAAACAACGATAAATTAAGCAATCAAGATATAAACAAAACCAAACATTGAAATCTTAATAATAATGGCTAATACCCAAAGGTATTAGCCTTCAAACATCATAATTAATACAAGAGTAATGACTTAGCCAAGGTAAACTAACCGAGTTAACGAATGATACCAAAAACTAAATGATTATAAAAGTATAAGAAATTAGATGTTGTCTCCTATGGATTGGAATGTGTTGCGAGACCTCTTCTGCTCTTTTTCTCCTCTGAAAATTGACTTTTGTGGTTTAGGTATCGAGAATATGATTTAGCACATTTAAAACTCGTTTTTGAGTTTTGTATTTATAAGGTTTATAGTTGGTATCGATACAACGTATCTAAGGTCTTGGATACGGCGTATTGGGTGTTTCTTGGAGTAGGGACCATGTTTGATATCTTCTAAAATATTAACATAAGCGTATTGGTCTTCACTGGATACGGTGTATTAATCATGGATACTTCGTGGTCTTTAGTGAGTGCAAGCACAGATACACCGTATCTTCCTTGATGGATACGGCGTATTGGTTGTCAGAACTATAATCTTCAAAATATCTTTGTTTATGTTCCAGAATGCGCGCCTTTTGCTAATATTCACCAAGTACTCCATAATTACTGCAATTCTCAAATATAAATGATTAAGTAACAATTCTTTGCAATAACTATACAAAATGGGTTAATAACATAGGTTAAATGAAGCTATAAAATAGATATTATTTGATGTCATCAATATCAATCAAATTTTGACACTTGATCTACATAACCGATCCAAATGGTTTATTATATCATAATAAAGAGGAACTACACAATCAGTAATCCAAAAGAGTTTGAAATTAACCGTGCGGGTAGGATACACTAGTACACCCTCATTGGTATCACTGCCAACAACTAGACCGAAAGTGATTTGGTATGGTAAGGACAAAATACAGCGCATTTCTGCTTTCAGCCCTAGTCTCTCTATAGTCGCGTTGCATCCACGTCGTTTGAGTATCTACATCCAAATATCCAAGCCTTACCTATAACAACCCGTAATTTTCATCACTGTAAATATCCATCTATTATATATACCACCTTTTTACAGGGAAATTTTTTGCTTTATTCCATTGTGTAATGTGATTTACATAACTAAAGTAAATGAGCTCACGCAAACTCTACCAATGCCATCTATATCTATGTTTATATCATGCAAACATCCTAATATGTCAAGTCAATGTTCTAATATCATTTTTACCAAATACGTTATCCATTTAACGTACTTTTCAAAAAGTTACTATTAAATGAACTTTTTTCATTAACGTTTATATCAAAACCCTAATTATATGTAATATATACATATAAAATGAATGTACATTTGTACAAGAGTACCATACATAAAATTCGAATATCATTTCCCTCCAAGTTAATGTACAAGTCATTTAAGCTCAATGTATAAATCCATGAAGCACGAATTCAAACTAACTCATTTTCCCTCTAAAATTCAAATGAATTTCGTACCATTCCTTTAGCATAACATATTAGCATCATAATGCATGATATTTAGCCCTAAACCCTAACCCTAAATGATCTAAACCCTAAATCTAAAACCCTAGTTTCATTTATACGAAACCAAAACCAAAACATAATCTGAAACCCAAATCTTAACACTAAACCTTGATCCTAAATCCTAACCCTAACCCTAACACTAATCCTAAACCCTAATCCAACCCCTAAACATAACCTTAGCTCGCAAAACCCTAAACTATAAACATAAACCCTAACTCGTACCTCATTGTGACCCGTAACCCATTTCCACCCATTTTAAACTATTAAAACCTAACCTAGCATCCTAACATCTTCATGACTCACCTTAGGGAATTTCATGGTGGGGGGGTTCCATATTAGGTATGTGTGTTGATCAGTTTTGCTGGGTTTACGATTTGAAGTACCAGGACTCCTCAAACGATACTACTTGGGCCTCGGTTTATGATAGCCCCCGGAACATTTGATACAATTTTTCCCCATAAATTAATAAATCAAAGTAATACGTTAAACTTTATGAAGTTTTGAAACATAAACCATCACACTAAGACTTGACATATTACCCCAGGTTGCGTGACGAGGCCGTTACTTTCACTTGATATACTTTTGCCATCAATCAGATTTTCCCTGTTAAGGTGAGTTCATAGCCTCGCATTTTAAATCTTCTAATATTTTCATAAACCCGCGAGGGGGATACATGCTATAAATCATGAATACAAGTATTTTTCTAACTGTATGCTATTCTGATGCATTATTGCCTAAGTCCTTACTTTTGCCATTAAGACCCCACTATCATGAACCGTTAATTACTTTTCGGAGTAAGCGCGAATGCTGTGAATAGATCTATTTGGGACTGAACTCCCCCGTTGGTGTACCTATACTCTGTCAACCCAAACACACTTCACTTGAAATCTACTTATGCGAGGTGTTTGGCAAAGGCACCCGTTGGGGCAACTTCTTGTGATTATTGATTATCTTAAGGTCTCGGTGTCATGAGCTTAGGGAAATAATACTGTTTTCTATAATAATTGTACTCATTGTAATTATTACACTTATGGGTGTATAACAACGTAACCCACTATTGAACTTGTATTCAAACTGTTTAACATAAACCTATGAATTTCACTCAACCTTTGTGTTGACTTTTTAGCATGTTTATCTCAGGTAACTGAGCATCTTATGGCACGGAGTGGCACGGACTTGAAGATGGCTAAACTGTTATCATTCAAACTTTATGTTTCTAGATTTTGGGATCTCTCTTCTTATAAAACTCTGATGAATAAATGAATGATAACTAAATTTTACATAAACATCTCTTTACGAGTCGTTTTCTATGATTATGACTGTCGTACTATGAAATAATACTCCAGATTAGCTTCCGCTGCTATATTTGTCAATATGGGGGTGTTATAGATTGGTATCATAAGCCAGGGTTATAGAGAACAAGGTTGAAACCTTAACTATAACTACTTTTCTTTTTCCATCCAAGAAAGTCCTTCGTGCCACTACATCTCCTGAATAGTATGTAAAGTACATAACTATTATACTATTATATAAATAACTTATGTTATTTACCGCTGGGGTGTTAACAGAGTGATGTCTTCTGCCAACCATCCTACTTCCGATATTGAAGATGCTTTTTCCTCTAACTTTCCAGACTATATCCCGGCTTCACGGGACTATATCCCAGCTTCACCAAGAAATACTTATTCTAGCTCTTCAATAACTCATTTAGTTTAGTTACAAAAGCTTCACCAACTCTTTCACTTTTTCATGATGACCCCTATATGAAGGTCATGCAAGCATATTATGCTAAAGAATCACCTATTCTACCGCTAATTATTGTGCCTCCATCTTCAATGCTATCTCCAATGTTTAATTCTCAATAATTCTTTCTTCCTGAGGAATTATTTCCACTTAAGAAATGAGGCTGTGATTGATCATCCTCCTCTACTTCTGCCCTACCTCAAGCATTTAAGATAGGAGAAAGCACTCGTAAGACAAGTCTAGAACGTCACGAGGAGCAAATTAAGGAAATTTTGAATCATCTAGATGAACTCTCTCTCGACCGCATTGAGCACATAGAAGACAAAATAGAAGGTCTTGGAAAAGGTCGGGTAATCATACAACAAGATTTTGACAATCTGGAAGTTAAACTCCGAGAGTCTCGTACTCAAATTGCTAAACTTTAAAGAAAGCAAATAGGAAATAACAACAAGATTGCTCTGGCTCGCTTCAGGATTGCTAATCTAGAACAAATCATCAAAGATATCCAGGTTTGTCACCAAGCAGATAAGGAAAGTCTCCTGGATGCAATTTATGAACACAAGAACAGCCAGGAAGGACCATCGGACTACTAGATTAGATACTAGTTATAGCTTTTGATAGAACCTAGCCACGGGATGTGTGGAATAAATAACAACACTTGTCAAATTTTGACTATGTACAGTACATAGGCAAGTTGTTCATGATATAATACAATGGTGATCCCGTTATACCTTGTTGTTTCATATTACCGATTTATATTATTCATCCTATATTCAAACCTGGAGATAACGATACACGAGAAATTTTAATAATATGCATCATTATCTCCGTCTTCATCATTATGAATCTTACCGTGACCCCTAGAAAATAAACTAATAAGTTAGATGCTTGTTAGAATTCATATCAAATAAGTATTTATGATTTCAATATCACTATTGTTAAAAATGCTTAAAGTTCAAAAATAAGCATTGCATTTTAAGCATTTTAAGACTTGTGATATCATTCTTATTACGTGTTGTCTTATGTTGATAGAATGCCTCCCAAAAGGACGTCAACATCTGAAGCATCAGCCATGACTTAGGCTACCATCAAGAAACTAGTTGCTGATAGTGTTTCCGCAGCTCTGGAAGCACAAGCCGCTAACATGGCAAATACTGATAATACCACCAGACCAAGAGAAGCTCCTGTAGCAAGACAGTGTAGCTACAAAGAGTTCATGAGCTGCCAACCTATCAACTTCAAAGGTTCAGAAGGAGCTGTTGGACTTATCCGCTGGTTTGAGCGAACTGAATCAGTGTTTTCCCGTAGCAACTGTACCGAAGACTGCAAGGTGAAGTTTGCTACTGGTACTTTAACTGAAGAAGCTCTATCCTGGTGGAATTCTTTTGCCCAACCTATTAGGATAGAAGAAGCTTACAAGATTACCTGGGTTGAATTCAAGAAGCTTTTGATAAAGAAGTATTGTCCCCGAACTGAGGTCCAAAAGATGGAAGATGAATTTTACATCGGATGTGTAGGGGAATGATCTCAAGAAGATGTGAAAGATTCCAGGAATTGGCAACCTTATGTCCCACTATGGTGCCAGATTCTAAGAAAATGATAGAAGTTTTCATCGGGGGATTGCCTCGAAGTATTGAAGGGAATGTTACCGCCTCTAAACCTCAAACTCTAGAGGAAGCCATTAACATAGCCCAGAGGCTAATGGATCAGGTAACAAAGCACACTCCAGTGCAAGTATCAAGTGATCACAAACGAAAGTTTATGATCAGAAGGAACTTTTTAAAACAACTACATTAACACTAACACCAACAACTGCTACATAATCACACACTTCAACAGAACAGAAGACAGGGAAACCTTCAGGTCTTATGTTGTCACTCCAACTGAAAATAATGGGTATACTAGAAACTGTCCTTTATGTAAGAAATGCACTCTGCATCACATAGGACCTTGCACTATTAAGTGTAATACTTGCAACAAGGTAGGCCATCTGACCAGGAATTGTAGAAACAAAGGGCCAGCCACTGGAAGTAATTTGCTACTAGTGACAGTTACTTGTCATGCCTGTGGAGAGAAAGGGCATTATGCAAATCAGTGCTGAAAGACAACCAAAAACAATGCCCAGGGAAGAGCCTATATGCTGAGGGATAGGAATGCTCACCAAGACCCGAACGTAGTCACGTGTATGTTCCTTCTAAACCAACATCTAGCTAGAGTATTATTTGATTCTGAAGCCGATAAAAGCTTCGTATCCATATCTCTGCCTCATGCTAATATTCCACATTATAATATATACCTTTACATATCGAAGTGGTGACGGAAACCTAGTAAGCACAAACACTGTTATTCAGGGTTGCACCCTGACTTTGTTAAACCAACCTTTTGAAATTGATCTTATGCCAATCAAACTCGGTAGTTTCGAGGTTGTCATTGGAATGGATTGGTTATCCAAGTATCATGCTAGAATTATCTGTGACGAGAAAGTCGTCCACATCCCAATCAAAGGTGAAACTTTAATCATTCGAGGTGACAGAAGTAAAACCCGACTAAATCTCATATCCTGTATAAAAACCGAAAGATATATATCCTGAGGTTGTCAAGTTTTCATAGCCCAAGTAATAGAGAAGAATTCGGACGAGAAATTACTAGAAGATATACCAGTAGTCAGAGAATTTTCGGAAGTTTTTCCTGAAGATCTACCTGGCCTTTCTCCCGTTCGCCAAGTAGGATTCCAAATCGATTTAATTCCAGGAACAACACTTGTAGCCCGAGCACCCTATAGATTAGCTCCTTCAGAAATGCAGGAACTATCTAACCAACTTCAAGAGTTATCAGATCGAGGTTTTATCCGACCAAGTACTTCGCCTTGGGGAGCTCCTGTCTTATTTGTCAAAAAGAAAGACGGATCTTTCAGAATGTGTATCAATTACCGGGAGTTGAATAAACTTACCGTAAAGAATTGTTACCCATTACCCAGGATTGATGACTTATTTGACCAACTTCAAGGTTCGAGTGTCTACTCGAAGATTGACTTAAGATCAGGCTATCATCAACTGAGAGTCAGGGATGAAGATATTCCCAAGACTGCTTTCAGAACAAGATACGGACATTATGAATTTCAAGTGATGCCATTTGGTTTAACTAACGCACCTGCTGTATTCATGGATCTCATGAACCGTGTGTGTAAACCATACTTGGACAAATTCATAATAGTGTTCATCGATGATATTCTTATCTACTCCCGTAACAAAGAAGAGCACGCAAATCATCTGAGAATAATCCTAGAATTACTCAAGAAAGAGAAGTTGTATGCCAAGTTCTCCAAGTGTGATTTCTGGATTCGTATCGTGCAATTTCTTGGACACTTAATTGATAGTCAAGGACTTCATGTTGACCCCGCCAAGATTGAAGCAGTTAAGAATTGGACATCTCCTACTACACCCACAGAAATACGTTAATTCTTAGGACTTGCCGGCTATTATCGAAGATTTATCAAAGATTTCTTGAAGATTGCAAAGTCTTTGACTGAATTAACCCAGAAAAACAAGAAGTATATTTGGGGAGAAAACCAAGATTCAGCCTTCCAACTGCTAAAACAGAAGCTATGTGAAGCTTCAATCTTAGCATTACCAGAAGGCTTTGGGTACTCAATTAGATATGAGTACGGCATATCATCCTGAAACCGATAGACAAAGTGAAAGAACCATCCAAACACTCGAAGACATGCTTTGAGCCTGTGTTATAGATTTTGGAAAAGGATGGGAAAAACACTTACCATTAGTAGAATTTTCTTACAATAACAGTTACCATGCCAGTATTAAGGCAGCACCATTTGAGGCACTTTATGGTCGAAAGTGCAGATCACCTATTTGCTGGGCCGAAGTTGGAGATGTTCAACTCACGGGACCAGAAATAATCCATGAAACCACTGAAAAGATAGTGCAAATTCGACAACGCTTGCAAGCTGCAAGAGATTGACAAAGAAGTTACGCCAATGTAAGGCGAAAGCCTTTAGAATTTCAAGTTGGAGATCGAGTTATGTTAAAAGTGTCACCTCGTAAAGGTGTCATCCGATTCGAAAAACGAGGAAAGCTTAATCCCCTGTACATTGGACCTTTCAAAATCCTTAAATGGATTGGCCTAGTGGCATATAAACTTGAGCTTCCTGAAGAGCTCAGTAATGTCCACAGTACTTTCTACGTTTCTAATCTAAAGAAATGCTTATCTGACGAATCCCTTGTCATTCCAATGAAAGAGCTTTGACTCGATGACAAACTTAACTTTATGGAAGAACCAGTGGAGATCATGGATTGAGAAGTCAAGCAACTAAAACAAAGTCATATTCCTATAGTCAAAGTAAGATGGAACTCCAAACGAGGACCAGAATTTACATGGGAACGCGAAGATCAAATTCGTGACAAGTACCCCATCTGTTTTCAAACATCACTCCGGCATCCAACTAAATCTCGGGATGAGATTTCTTTTAAGGGATGAAGACTATAACAACCTGTAATTTTCATCACTGTAATTATCCATCTATTAAATTAGATGCACTGTAATATCTATCTATTATATATACCACCTTTTTATAGGGAAATTTTTCGCTTTATTCCATTATGTAATGTGGTTTACATAACTAAAGTAAATGAGCTCACGCAACCTTTACCAATGCCATCTATATCTATGTTTATATCATGTAAACATCCTAATATGTCAAGTCAATGTTCTAATATCATTTTTACCAAATACGTTATCCATTTAACGTACTTTTCATAACGTTACTATTAAATGAACTTTATTCATTAACGTTTATATAAAAACCCTAATTATATGTAATGTATACATACAAAATGAATGTACATGTGTACAAGAGTACCATACATAAAATTCAAATATCATTTCCCTCCAAGTCAATGTACAAGTCATTTAAGCTCAATGTACAAATCCATGAAGCACGAATTTAAACTAACTCATTTTCCTTCCAAAATTCAAATGAATTTCGTACCATTCCTTTAGCATAACATATTAGCACCACAATGCACGATATTTAGCCCTAAACCCTAACCCTAAATGATCTAAACCCTAAATCTAAAACCCTAGTTTCGTTTATACGAAACCAAAACCAAAACATAATCTGAAACCCAAATCTTAACACTAAACCTTGATCCTAAATCCTAACCATAACCCTAACACTAATCCTAAACCCTAATCCAAGCCCTAAACTTAACCTTAGCTCGCAAAACCCTAAACTATAAACATAAACCCTAATCCATACCTCATTTTGACCCGTAACCCATTTCCACCCATTTTAAACTATTAAAACCTAACCTAGCATCCTAGCACTTTCATGACTCACCTCCTTGTCATCTTAAGCACCTCACTCACCACTCTACTCACACATACCCATATTTAAACCTTGATCACCAAGGTATACATTGCCTTGTCATATTCTTGGCAAACCGGGCCTCATAATCTCCCTCTACCTTTCCATGCTATTTTAGCTAGCTTATAATACTCACCCTAATCTAGATTGGCCACCACATCACCCTATTCGACTTGGTCACCAAGTTTTGACCTCTTATAAATAGCCGAGACTTCAAACACTTCAAGCTCATTCACAAACTCACTATACACTCAAATGGTTACTCAAGCATAAATACTAGAAGCCATGGAGAAGAATTGAAACCATAGAAGTCGAGCTAGAAGTCTTAAACTCGTTTCCAAATCAATACGCGGGGCTTTGACCCGTTTCAACCCATTTCGTTACATTTCGTTTTTTACCAAGTACATTACCCATTTAACATACCATTTACAAAGTTATTTCAAAACGAACTTTAAACATTAAACGTTTATATCAAACACTAATTATATGTAATGTACACCATATAATAATGAATTACGATGAGTAATTCAAGGTAATGTGTACAAGTATCATAGCATATAATTAATCATACTTCCCTCCAAAACCTTGGTACAAACACTTTTTTAAGCTCAAGTACATAATCAATTAAAGCACAGATTCAAATAAGCTCAATTTACATCATTCGTTCTAGATTCTTACATTACCTTAATCAATAATACAAGCTCCTAATGCACAACTTTTAAACCCTAATACCCTAATACTTAAACCTTAATTTACAGTCCTAAACCTAAAACCCTAGACTCCGAACCTAAACTAGTTTTAAAACCCTAATTTCAGTTTAAAACCTAAACCTTAAACCTAAACCCTAATCCTAACAATAAACCTTAATCCTAAACCCTAATCTATCCTAAACCTTAACCCTAACTCAAATTTAAAACCAAAAACCCTAACCCGAACCTAAATTTAAACCCGACACCCCTTTATTTCATTATTTCACCATTTTTAAACCATGCTAGCATCCAACCCACCAGACCTCACTACAGTCATCACCACAAACAAACAATCACCTTACCCACCTCCTTTTGCTCTTTGCTTGCTACAATACTTGGTTACCAAGCAAACACCCCCTTCATCACCTTTCTTGCAAACCGAACCCCCCACAACCCTTCCACCTTGCAAAGCTACACTCCTAGCTCTCCATACTCATCACCTAGCTTGCCTCTTAGTCTTCCATGAATCACCTAAGGTAGCCTTGACACTAATCAAAACCCCAAACTTGGGCACCAAGCCCATTCGAACCCTATATAAGCCGAAACATACACACTCTTTCAAACACACCTCAAATCTTCATCACAAACACAAATGGAGTTCTAAACCAGACCAAGGAGGATCAAGAGAAGCCCCAAGATCAGTTTGAAGCCAAGAAGAAAGAAGGAAGAAGCCATTGAAGTCATTTCTAGGCGTACGAACCCAAAAACACCATTTCGACCCCTTTCTAGCTCAAGTAAGCCTAAATCTTGTTCAATAAGCTCATAATCTATTTTAGAATATTCATAAGACTCCTAAGATCCTATATGAACTCTTGTTCAAGCCTTGAATCCTCAAACCCATGCGTTTTTGGTTAAAACCCTAAAAACGACCCGTTTTGATTTTCTAGCTAACGAATCCTTTTTCTAAACTTTTGTTACGTTAGAACATCTTATTTTAGCTTATTCTAATAAGCCATGACCTGCAAAACTCTTTTGGATTTCAAAAATATCAAAATTATGAATTTTGGACTTGATTTGCAAATGTTTTCATGCATAGGGGTATATATCGTAACTTTCTGAAATTTATAACTAGAGGGACTGAAAATGTCATTTTCCTAAAGTTATAACTACAAGGGGCTGTTTTGCCAAGTTCTAAAGTTAAAGGTTTAAATTACATATACTTTATATATAAAGGACTAAATTTGTAAAAGTTTATAAATCAAGGGTATTTATTGCCATTTTTGCAAACTTAAAAATATAAAATATAATATTTTTATATAAATTATAAAAATATATATTAATATTATAAGACTCGATTTTATTAAAACCCGATACATTTATCGCTATTAATCATCGATCGACGCATTATAAATCAATTACGTTATATATCTAACGTAATTTATCATCGACTAGCTTTTGAAGAAACTTAAAATCTTATCGTATCACGTTACTAGGGAATTTCATGTGAGGGGTTCCATTTGGGTATTTGTTTTGACGAGTTCGATGGGTTTACGATTTAAAGTGCCCTGGCTCCTCAAACGATACTGCATGACCTCTGAATTATGATAGCCCGAATAGTGATACAATAATTCCATAAATTAATAAATCAAATATGTATGTTAAACTCAGTAAAGTTTTGAAACCTAAACAATCAAACTAAGACTTGACATATTACCCCAGGTTGCGTGACGAGGCCGTTACTTTCACTTGATATACTTTTGACATCAATCAGATTTCCCTGTTAAGGTGAGTTCATAGCCTCGCATTTTAAATCTTCTAATGTTTTCATAAACCCGCAAGGGGGATACATGCTATAAACCATGAATACGAGTGTTTTTCCAACTGTATGCTATCCTGATATATTATTGCCTAAGTCCTTACTTCTGCCATTAAGACCCCACTATTATGAACCGTTAATTACTTTTTGGAGTAAGCGTGAATGATGTGAATAGATCTATTTGGGACTGAACTTCCCCGTTGGTGTACCTATACTTTCTGGTAACCAAACACACTTCATTGAATCACTATGTAGGTGTTTGACAAAGGCACCCGTTAGGGCAACTTCTTGTGATTATTGATTATCTCAAGGTCTCGGTGTCATGAGCTTAGGGCAATAATATTGTTTTCTATAATAATTGTACTCATTGCAATTATTACACTTATGAGTATATAACAACGTAACCCACTATTAAACTTGTATTCAGACTGTTTAACATAAATCTATGAATTTCACTCAACCTTTGTGTTGACTTTTTAGCATGTTTATCTCAGGTAACTGAGCATCTTATGGCACGGAGTGGCACGGACTTGAAGATGGCTAAACTATTATCATTCAAACTTTATGTTTCTAGATTTTGGGATCTCTCTTCTTGTAAAACTCTGATGAATAAATGAATGATAACTAAATTTTACAAAAATGTCTCTTTACGAGTCATTTTCTATGATTATGACTGTTGTACTATGAAATAATACCCTAGATTAGCCTTCACTGCTATTTGTCAAAATGGGGATGTTATATATTGGTATCAAGAGCCACAGTTATAGAGAACAAGGTTGAAACCTTAACTATAACTACTTTTCTTTTTCCATCCAAGAAAGTCCTACTGCCACAACATCTCCCAAATAGTATGTAAAGTACATAACTATTATACTATTATATAAATAACTTATGTTATTTACCGCTGGGTTGTTGACAGAGTGATGTCTTCTCCCAACCACCCTACTTCGGATATTGAGGATACTTTTTTCTCTAACTTTCTAGATTATATCATGGCTTCCCCGAACTATGTCCCAGCTTCACCAGAAAATACTTATTCTAGCTCTTAAAATAACTCATTTGGTTTAGTTCCAAAAGCTTCACAAACTCTTTTACTTTTTCATGATGACCCCTATATGAAGGTCATGCAAGCATATTATGCTAAAGAGTCACCTATTCCACCGCCAACTATTGTGCCTCCATCTTCAATGCTATCTCCAATGTTTAATTCTCAAGAATTCTTTCTTCCTGAGGAATTATTACCACTTAAGAAATGAGGTCGTGACCGATCATCGTCCCCTACTTTTGACCTACCACAAGCATTTAAGATAGGAGAAAGCTCTCGTAAGACAATTCTGGAACGTCACGAGGAGCAAATTGAGGAAATTTTGAATTACCTAGATGAACTCTCTCTCTCGACAGCATTGAGCACATAGAAGACAAAATAGAAGGTCTTGGAAAAGGTCGGGTAATCATACAACAAGATTTTGACATCTGGAATGCTGAAACTCCGAGAGTCTCTACTCAAATTGCTTAACTTTCATGAAAGCAAATGGAAATAACAACAAGATTGTCTGGCTCGCTTCAGGATTGCTAATCTAGAAAAAATCTTCAAAGATATCATGGGTTCGTCACAAGCAGATAAGGATGTCTTCTGGATGCAATATCATGACACAAGAACAGCCAGGAAGGACCATCAGACTACTAGATTAGATACTAGTTATAGCTTTTGATAGAACCTAGCCACAGGATGTGTGGTATAAATAAAAACACTTGTCAAATTTTAACTATGTACAGTATAAAGGAAAGTTGTTCATAATATAATTTAATGGGATCGTTTTATTTTCATCAGTGTGTCCTTATGTTATAATCTCCGTCTTTATCATATGAATTTTTAGTGACCCCTAGAAAATAAAACTAATAGTTAGATGCTTGATAGAATCATTTTCATAATAATTAATTTATGATTTCAATATCACTATTGTTAAAAATGCTTAAAGTTCAAAAATAAGCATTGCATTTTAAGCATTTTAAGACTCGTGATATCATTCTTATTACGTGTTGTCTTATGTTGATAGAATGCCTCCCAAAAAGACATCAACATTTGAAGCACCAGCATTGACTCAATCTGCCATCAGGAAACTAGTTGCTGACAGTGTTACCGCAGCTCTGGAAGCACAAGCTGCAACAATGGCAAATGCTGACAATACCAATAGGAACACCAAAGAAAGAGAAGCTCATGTAGCAAGAAAGTGTAGCTACAAAGAATTCATGAGCTGGCCAAACCTATTACTTCAGGTCTCAGAAGGAGCTGTTGGACTTATCCGTTGGTTTGAGCAAACTGAATCAGTGTTTTCCCATAGCAACTGTACCAAAGAATGCAAGGTGAAGTTTGCTACTGGTACTTTAACTGAAGAAGCTCTATCTTGGTAGAATTATTTTTCCCAGCCTATTAGGATAGAAGAAGCTTACAAGATTACCTAAGTTGAATCAAGAAGCTTTTGATAATGAAGCATTGTCCCGAACTGAGGTCAGAAAGAGATGGATGACGAATTTTACCATTGATTATGAATGGAATGATCTCAAAGACATATGTGAGAATATTCCAGGAAAATGGCAACCTTGTGTCCCACTATGGTGCAAATTTGAGGAATAATGATGGAAGTTTTCATCAGGGGATTACTCAAGTATTAAAGGAATTTTACGCCTCTAAACTCAAACTTAGGACGATAGCCAATTAACATAGCCCAGAGTGCTAAAGGTTCAGGTAACAAAGCACCCTCCGGTGCAAGTATCTAAGTGTTCACAAACGAAAGTTTGATGACAGAGAACTTTCAACTACAACAATACCATTACACAAACACCAACAACCGCTACATTAAACACCAACCTCACAGATACGAAAAGACTGGGAAAAACCTTAGGTCTTATGCTGTCACTCCAACTGAAAACAATGGGTATACTAGAAACCATCCTTTGTGTAAGAAATGCACTCTGCATCACATAAGACCTTGCACTGTTAAGTGTAATACTTGCAACAAGGTGGGCATTGAAAGAAATTGTAGTAACCAAAAGGCCAAGCCACTAGAATGTAAGTATCTGTTACAGTGACAGTTACTTGTCATACCTGTGGAGAGAAAGGGCATTATGCAAATAAGTTCCTAAAGACCACCAACAACAATGCCCAGGGAGATCTACATGCTGAGGATAGGAATTGTCACCAAGATCCCGAATGTAGTCAAGGGTTATGTTCCTTCTAAACAACATTCTAGCTCGAGTATTATTTGATTCTGGAGCCGATAAAAGCTTGGTATCCATATCTTTTGCCTCTATGCTAAATATTCCACCCATTACAATAGATACCTTTTACAATATCAAAATGGCTGATGGAAACCTAGTAAGCACAAACACCGTTATTCAGGGTTACACCCTGACCTTGTTAAACCAACCTTTCGAAATTGATCTTATGCCAATCAAACTCGGTAGTTTCGACGTCGTCATTGGTATGGATTGGTTATCCAAGTATCAAGCTAGAATTAACTGTGACAAGAAAGTCGTCTACATCCCAATCAACGGTGAAACTTTGATCATCCGAGGTAATCAAAGTAAAACCTGACTAAGTCTCATATCCTGTATAAAAACCAAAAAGAATATATCCTGAGGTTGTCAAGTTTTCATAGCCCAAGTAATGGAAAAGAAGTCGGACGAGAAAAGACTAGAAGATATCCCAATAGTCAGAGAATTTCCATAAGTTTTTCCTGAAAATCTACCTGGCCTTCCTCCCATTTGATAAGTAGAATTCTAAATCGATCTAATTCCAGGAGCGGCACCAGTAACCCGAGCACCTTATAGATTAGCTCCTTTAAAAATGCAGGAACTATCTAACCAACTTCAAGAGTTATCAGACCGTGGTTTTTACGACCAAGTACTTCACCCTAGGGAGCTCCTGTCTTATTTGTTAAAAAGAAAGACAGATCTTTCAGGATGTGCATCGATTACCGGGAGTTGAATAAACTTACAGTAAAGAATCGTTACCCATTACTCAGGATTGATGACTTATTTGACCAACTTCAAGGTTCGAGTGTTTACTCAAATGTTGACTTAAGATTAGGCTATCATCAATTGAGAGAGTCAGGGATGAAGATATTCCCAAGACTGCTTTCAGAACAAGATACGGACATTATGAATTTCAAGTAATGCCATTTGATTTAACTAACGCACCTGCTGTATTCATGGATATCATGAACCGTGTGTGTAAACCATACTTGGACAAATTCGTAATAGTGTTCATCGATGATATTCTCATCTACTCTCGTAACAAAGAAGAGCACGCAAATCATCTGAGAATAGTCCTAGAATTACTCAAGAAAGAGAAGTTGTATGCCAAGTTCTCCAAGTGTGAATTCTGGATTCGTACCGTGCAATTTCTTAGACACTTAATTGATAGTCAAGGACTTCATGTTGACCCCGACAAGATTAAAGCAGTTAAGAATTGGACATCTCCTACTACACCCACATAAATATGTCAATTCTTAAGACTTGCCGGTTATTATCGGAGATATATCAAAGATTTCTTGAAGATTGCAAAGTCTTTAACTGAATTAACCCAGAAAAACAAGAAGTATATCTAGGGAGAAAATCAAGAGTCAGCCTTCTAACTACTAAAATAGAAGCTATGTGAAGCTCCAATCTTAGCATTACCAGAAGAAAATGATGATTTTGTTGTTTACTGTGATGCATCCCATCAAGGTCTGAGAGCGGTGTTAATGCAAAGAGAGAAGGTTATTGCATATGCATCCCGACAACTTAAGCCTAATGAAGAAAACTATACCACTCATGATCTTGAATTAGGAGCAGTAGTGTTCGCTCTTAAAATTTAGAGACACTATTTGTATGGCACCAAAAGTACTGTGTTCATTGATCATAAAAGTCTTCAGCATATCCTTGATCAGAAATAGTTGAACATGAGACAACGTCGTTGGCTAGAATTACTTGCAGATTATGATTGTGAAATTCGTACCATCCTGGAAAGGAAAATGTTGTAGCAGATGCCTTAAGCTGGAAGGAACGAATCAAACCACTCCGAGTTAGATCATTAGTTATGACCATTCATCTAAAATTACCATCACAAATACTCAAAGCTCAAACTGAAGCACTCAAGGAAGAAAACATCGAGGCTGAAAACTTACGAGGAATGGACAAAGCATTTGAAATACGTCCTGATGGAACTCGTTGTTTTAAAAAATGAAGCTGGTTACCACTTTTTGGTAATCTGAGAGACTTAATCATGCATGAGTCCCATAAATCAAAGTATTCCATTCACCCTGGTTCTGACAAGATGTATCAGGATCTAAAGAAACTCTATTGGTGGCCTAACATGAAGGCAATCATCGCTGAATATGTTGGCAAATGTTTGACATGTTCTAGAGTTAAGGCAGAATGTCAGAAGCCATTCGGCTTACTGGTACAACTGGAGATTCCTATGTGGAAGTGGGAAAGAATAACGATGGATTTCATCACAAAACTACCCAAAACCTTAAACGGACATGACACAATCTGGGTCATTGTCGATCGCCTTACCAAATCTGCACATTTCATCCCTACCCAAGAGACATATAGTATGGAAACCCTTACAAGATTGTACATAAAGGAAATAGTCTCCCAGCATGGAGTGCCAATATCTATCATCTCGAATCATGACAGTCATTTCACATCCAGATTCTGGCAATTATTACAAAGTGCTTTGGGTACTCAATTAGACATGAGTATGGCATATCATCAGGAAACTAATGGGCAAAGTGAAAGGACCATCCAAACACTCGAAGACATGCTTTGAGCCTCTGTTATAGATTTTGGAAAAGGATGGGAAAAACACTTACCTTTAGTGGAATTTTCTTATAATAACAGTTACCATGCCAGTATTAAGGCAACACCATTTGAGGCACTTTATGTTCGAAAGTGCAAATCACCTGTTTGTTGGGCCAAAGTTGGAGATGTTTAACTTACAGGACCAGAAATAATCCCCGAAACCACCAAAAAAATAGTGCAAATTCGACAATGCTTGCAAGCTGCAAGAGACCGGCAGAGAAGTTATGCCAATATAAGATGAAAGCCTTTAGAATTTCAAGTTGGAGATCGAGTTATGTTAAAAGTGTCACCTCGTAAAGGTGTCATCTAATTCGGAAAATGAGGAAAGCTTAATCCCCGGTACATTAGACCATTTAAGATCCTTAAAAGGGTCGGTCCGGTGGCGTATAAACTTGAACTTCCTGAAGAACTCAGTAATGTCCATTGTACTTTCCACGTTTCTAATCTAAAGAAATGCTTATCTGACGAATCCCTTGTCATTCCAATGAAAGAACTTCGGCTTGATGACAAACTCAACTTTGTGGAAGAACCAGTGGAGATCATGGATCGAGAAGTCAAGCAACTAAAACAAAGTCGTATTCCTATAGTCAAAGTAAGATGGAACTCTAAAAGAGGACTAAAATTTACGTGGGAACTTGAAGATCAAATTCGTGCCAAGTATCCACATCTGTTTTCAAACATCACTTCGGCATCCAACTAAATCTCAGGATGAGATTTCTTTTAAGGGAGGGAGACTATAACAACCCGTAATTTTCATCAATGTAATTATCCATCTATTAAATTAGATGCACTGTAATATCCATCTATTATATATATACCACCTTTTTACAGGGAAATTTTTGCTTTATCTCATTATGTAACGTAGTTTACATAACTAAAGTAAACGAGCTTACGCAACCTACCTATGCCAATTCTATCTATGTCTATATCATGTAAACATCCTAATATGTCAAGTCTATATCTTAATATCATTTTTACCAAGTACATTACCCATTTAACGTACCATTTACAACGTTATTTCAAAACGAACTTTAAACATTAAACGTTTATATCAAACTCTAATTATATGTAATGTACACATATAATAATGAATTACGATGAGTAATTCAAGGTAATGTGTACAAGTATCATAGCATATAATTAATCATACTTCCCTCCAAAACCTTGGTACAAACACTTTTTTAAGCTCAAGTACATAATCAATTAAAGCACAGATTCAAATAAGCTCAATTTACATCATTCGTTCTAGATTCTTACATTACCTTAATCAATAATACAAGCTCCTAATGCACAACTTTTAAACCCTAATACCCTAATACTTAAACCTTAATTTACAGTCCTAAACCTAAAACCCTAGACTCCGAACCTAAACTAGTTTTAAAACCCTAATTAAACCTTAATCCTAAACCCTAATCTTAAATCCTAAACCTTAATCCTAAACCTTAATCCTAAACCCTAATCTATCCTAAACCCTAACCCTAACTCGAATTAAAACCCTAAACCCTAAGCCAAAACCAAAACCAAACCGACACCCTTTATTTCTTTTTAAACCAATTTTTAAGCTAATCTAGTTCCCTAACACCTCTATGCCCTCACCACCATGTCATCAAGTAGCCACCCAAGCACCTTACAAGCACCTCCATTACCTCCCTTGGTCACCAAGTCTTTTTGTCACCTCCTTGTCACTCCATTGTAAACCTTTCTTGCAAACCGAACCCCCTACAACCCTTCCACCATACAAAGCTACACTCCTAGCTCTCCATACTCATCACCTATCTGCCCTTAGTCATTCCCCTATGACCCTTGGCCACCACACCAAGAAAACTTGGCCACCACACCAAGAAAACTTGGCCACCAAGGGTGTTTGAGTACTATATATACGCATACATACACATACTTTTCAAACACACCTCAAATCATCATCACAAACACAAATGGAGTTCTAAATAAGACCAAGGAGGATCAAGAGAAGCCTTAAGATTAGAATTGAAGCCAAGAATCAAGAAAAAAAAGCCCTTGAAGTTGTTTTCTAGGCGTACGAATCCAAATAAGCTCATACGACCCATATAAGCTCAAGTAAGCTCAAAATCTTGTTCAATAAACTAATAATCTATTTTAGAATATTCATAAGACTCCTAAGATCCTATATGAACTCTTGTTAAAGCCTTGAATCCTCAAACCCATGCATTTTTGGTTAAAACCCTAAAAACGACCTGTTTTGATTTTCTAGCTAACGAATTCTTTTTCTAAACTTTTGTTATGTTAAAACATCTTATTTTAGCTTATTCTAATAAGCCATGACTTGCAAAACTCCTTTGGATTTCAAAAATATCAAAATTATGAATTTTGGACTTGATTTACAAATGTTTTCATGCATAGGGGTATATATCGTAACTTTCTGAAATTTATAACTAGAGGGACTGAAAATGTCATTTTCCTAAAGCTATAACTACAAGGGGCTGTTTTGCCAAGTTTTAAAGTTAAAGGTTTAAATTACATATACTTTATATATAAAGGACTAAATTTGTAAAAGTTTATAAATCAAGGGTATTTATTGCAATTTTTGCAAACTTAAAAATATAAAATATAAAATTTTAAATAAATTATAAAAATATATATTAATATTATAAGACTCGATTTTATTAAAACCTGATACATTTAACGCTATTAATCATCGATTGACGCATTATAAATCAATTACGCTATATATCTAATGTAATTTATCATCGACTAGCTTTTGAAGAAACCTGAAATCTTATTGTATCACGTTACTAGGGAATTTCATGTGAGGGGTTTCATTTGGGTATTTGTTTTGACGAGTTTGCTGGGTTTACAATTTAAAGTGCCCTGGCTCCTCAAACGATACTGCATGACCTCTGAATTATGATAGCCCGAACAGTGATACAATAATTCTATAAATTAATAAATCAAATATGTAAGTTAAACTCTATAAAGTTTTGAAACCTAAACAATCAACCTAAGACTTGACATATTACCCCAGGTTGCGTGACGAGACCGTTACTTTCACTTGATATACTTTTGACATCAATCAGATTTCCCTATTAAGGTGAGTTCATATCCTAGCATTTTAAATCTTCTAATGTTTTCATAAACCCGCGAGGGGGATACATGCTATAAACCATGAATACAAGTGTTTTTCCAATTGTATGCTATCCTGTTATATTATTGCCTAAGTCCTTACTTTTGCCATTAAGACCCCACTATCATGAACCGTTAATTACTTTTAGGAGTAAGCGCGAATGCTGTGAATAGATCTATTTGGGACTAAACTCCCCCGTTGGTATACCTATACTTTTTGGTAACCAAACGCACTTCATTTGAATCACTATGCGTGTGTTTGGCAAAGGTACCCGTTGGGGCAACTTCTTGTGTTTATTGATTATCTCAAGGTCTCGGTGTCATGAGCTTAGGGCAATATTTCTGTTTTCTATAATAATTTTACTCATTACAATTATTACACTTATGGGTGTATAACAACGTAACCCACTATTGAACTTGTATTCAAACTATTTAACATAAACCTATGAATTTCACACAACCTTTGTGTTGAATGTTTTGCATGTTTATCTTAGGTAACTAAGCATCTTATGGCACAGAGTGGCACGGACTTGAAGATGGCTAAACTGTTATCATTCAAACTTTATGTTTCTAGATTTAGGATCTCTCTTCTTGTAAAACTCTGATGAATAAAAGAATGATAACTAAATTTTACAAAAACATCTCTTTACGAGTTGTTTTCTATGATTATGACTGTTGTACTATGAAATAATACCCTAGATTAACTTATGCTGCTATATTTGTCAAAATGGGGGTGTTATAGATTGGTATCAAGAGCCACGGTTATAAAGAACAAGGTTGAAACCATAACTATAACAACTTTTCTTTTTCCATCCAAGAAAGTCCTCTGTGCCACTACATCTCCCAAATAGTATGTAAAGTACATAACTATTATACTATTATATAAATAACTTATGTTATTTACCACTGGGTTGTTAACAGAGTGATGTCTTCTCCCAACCACCCTACTTCTGATATTAAGGATGCTTTTTCCTCTAACTTTCCGGACTATATCCCGGCTTCCCCAGACTATGTCCCAGCTTCACCTAGAAATACTTATTCTAGCTCTTCAAATAACTCATTTGGTTTAGTTCCAAAAGCTTCACCAACTCTTTCACTTTTTCATGATGACCCCTATATGAAGGTCATGCAAGCATATTATGCTAAAGAATCACCTATTCCACCACCAACTATTATGTCTCCATCTACAATGCTATCTCTAATGTTTAATTCTCAAGAATTCTTTCTTCCTGAGGAATTATTACCACTTAAGAAACAAGGCCGTGACCGATCATCCTCCTCTACTTCTGACCTACCTCAAGTATTTGAGATAGTAGATAGCTCTCGTAAGACAATTCTGGAATGTCACAAAGAGTAAATTGAGGAAATTTTGAATCACCTAGATGAACTCTCTCTCGACCGCATTGAGCACATATAAGACAAAATAAAAGGTCTTGGAAAAGGTCGGGTAATCATACAACAATATTTTGACAATCTGGAAGCTGAACTCTGAGAGTCTCGTACTCAAATTGCTAAACTTCAAAGAAAGCAAATGGGAAATAACAACAAGATTGCTCTGGCTCGCTTTAGGTTTGCTAATCTAGAACAAATTATTGAAGATATCTAGGTTCGTCACCAAGCAGATAAGGAAAGTCTTCTGGATGCAATCTATGAACACAAGAACAGCCAAAAAGGACCATCGGACTACTAGATTAGATACTAGTTATAGCTTTTGATAGAACCTAGCCACGGAATGTGTGGTATAAATAACAACACTTGTCAAATTTTGACTATGTACAGTACAAAGGCAAGTTGTACGTGATATAATACAATGGTGATCCCGTTATACTTTGTTGTTTCATATTACCGATTTATATTATTCATCCTATATCCAAACTTGAAGATAACGATACACGAGAAATTTTAATAATATGCATCATTATCTTCGTCTTCATCATTATGAATCATACCGTGACCCTTAGAAAATAAACTAATAAGTTAGATGCTTGTTAGAATTCATATCAAATAAGTATTTATGATTTCAATATCACTATTGTTAAAAATGCTTAAAGTTCAAAAATAAGCATTGCATTTTAAGCATTTTAAGACTTGTGATATCATTCTTATTATGTGTCATCTTATGTTGATAGAATGCCTCCCAAAAGGACATCAACATCTAAAGCACCAGCCATGACTCAATGCCATCAGGAAACTAGTTGCTGACAGTGTTACCGCAGCTCTGGAAGCACAAGCTGCAACAATGGTAAATGCTGACAATACCAATAGGAACACCAGAGAAAGAGAAGCTCATGTAGCAAGAAAGTGTAGCTACAAAGAATTCATGAGCTGCCAACCTATCAACTTCAAAGGTTCAGAAGGAGCTGTTGGACTTATCCGCTGGTTTGAGCGAACTGAATCAGTGTTTTCTCGTAGCAACTGTACCGAAGTCTGCAAGGTGAAGTTTGCTACTGGTACTTTGACTGAAGAAGCTCTATCCTGGTGGAATTCTTTTGCCCAATCTATTGGGATAGAAGAGGCTTACAAGATTACCTGGGTTAAATTCAAGAAGCTTTTGATAAAGAAGTATTATCCTCGAACTGAGGTCTAGAAGTTAGAAGACGAATTTTACCATCTGACTGTGAAGGGGAATGATCTTAATACATATGTGAGAAGATTCTAGGAATTGGCAACCTTGTGTCCCACTATGCTGCCAGATTCTAAGAAAATGATGGAAGTTTTCATCGGGGGATTGCCTCGAAGTATTGAAGGGAATGAAACCGCCTCTAAACCTCAAACTCTAGAGGAACCATTAACATAGCCCAGAGGCTAATGGATCAGGTAACAAAGCACACTCTAGTGCAAGTATCAAGTGATCACAAACGAAAGTTTGACAATAGAAGAACTTTCAACAACAATAACTACCATAACAACAACACCAACAACCGCTACAATAATCACCAACCACAACAGAACAGAAGACATGAAACCTTCAGGTCTTATTCTGTCACTCCAACTAAAAACAATGGGTATACTAGAAACCGTCCTTTGTGTAAGAAATGCACTCTGCATCACATAGGACCTTGCACTGTTAACTGTAATACTTGCAACAAGGTGGGCCATCTGACCAAGAACTGTAGAAACAAAGGGCCAGCCACTGGAAGTAATCTGCTACCAGTGACAGTTACTTGTCATACCTGTGGAGAGAAAGGTCATTATGCAAATCACTGCCGAAAGACCACCAATAACAATGCCCAGGGAAGAGCCTACATGCTGAGGGATAGGAATGCTCACCAAGACCCGAATGTAGTCACGAGTGTGTTCCTTCTAAACCAACATCTAGCTAGAGTATTATTTGATTCTGGAGGTTATAAAATCTTCGTATCCATATCTCTTGCCTCTATGCTTTATATTCCACCCATTACAATAGATACCTTTTACAATATCGAAATGGCTGATGGAAACCTAGTAAGCACAAACACCGTTATTCAGGGTTGCACACTGACCTTGTTAAACCAACCTTTCGAAATTGATATTATGCCAATCAAACTCGGTAGTTTTGACGTCGTCATTGTTATGGATTGGTTATCCAAGTATCATGTTAGAAGTATCTGTGACGAGAAACTCGTCCACATCCCAATCAACGGTGAAACTTTGATCATTCGAGGTAATCAAAGTAAAACCCGACTAAGTCTCATATCCTGTATAAAAACCAAAAGATATATATCCCGAGGTTGTAAAGTTTTCGTAATCCAGGTAATGGAAAAGAAGTCAGACGAGAAAAGACTAGAAGATATCCTAATAGTCAAAGAATTCCCATAAGTTTTTCCTGAAGATCTACCTAGCCTTCCTTCCGTTCGTCAAGTAGAATTCCAAATCAATCTAATTCCAGGAGCGGCACCTTATAGATTAGCTCCTTCAAAAATGCAGGAACTATCTAACCAACTTTAGGAGTTATCAGACCGAGGTTTTATACGACCAAGTACTTCACCCTGGGAGCTCCTGTCTAATATGTTAAAAAGAAAGACGGATCTTTCAGGATGTGTATCAATTACCGGGAGTTGAATAAACTTACTGTAAAGGTTCGAGTGTTTACTCAAAGATTGAATTAAGATCAGGCTATCATCAACTGAGAGTCAGGGATGAAGATATTCCCAAGACTGCTTTCAGAACAAGATACAGACATTATGAATTTCAAGTAATGCCATTTTGTTTAACTAACGCACCTGATGTATTCATGGATCTCATGAACCGTGTATGTAAAACATACTTGGACAAATTCGTAATAGTGTTCATCGATGATATTCTCATCTACTCTCGTAACAAAGAAGAGCATGCAAATCATTTGAGAATAATCCTAGAATTACTCAAGAAAGAGAAGTTGTATGCCAAGTTCTCCAAGTGTGATTTCTGGATTCGTATCGTGCAATTTCTTGGACACTTAATTGATAGTCAAGGACTTCATGTTGACCCCGCCAAGATTAAAGCAGTTAAGAATTGGACATCTCCTACTACACCCACAAAAATACGTCAATTCTTAGGACTTGCCGGTTATTATCAGAGATTTCTCAAAGATTTCTCGAAGATTGCAAAGTCTTTGACTAAATTAACCCAGAAAAACAAGAAGTATATCTGGGGAGAAAACCAAGAGTCAGCCTTCCAACTGCTAAAACAAAAACTATGTGAAGCTCCAATCTTAGCATTACCAGAAGGAAATGACGATTTTGTTGTTTACTGTGATGCATCCCATCAAGGTCTGGGAGCGGTGTTAATGCAAAGAGAGAAGGTTATTGCATATGCATCCCGACAACTTAAGCCTAATGAAGAAAACTACACCACTCGTGATCTTGAATTAGGAGTAGTAGTGTTTACTCTTAAAATTTGGAGACATTATCTGTATGGCACCAAAAGTTCTGTGTTCACTGATCATAAAAGTCTTCAGTATATCCTTGATCAGAAAGAGTTGAACATGAGACAACGTTGTTGGCTAAAATTACTTGCAGATTACGATTGTGAAATTCGCTACCATCCTGGAAAGGCAAATGTTGTAGCAAATGCCTTAAGCCGGAAGGAACGAATCAAACCACTCTGAGTTAGATCATTAGTTATGACCATTCATCCAAAATTACCGTCACAAATTCTCAAAGCTCAAACTAAAGCACTCAAGGAAGAAAACATCAAGGCTGAAAACTTACGAGGAATGGACAAAGCATTTAAAATACGTCCTTATGGAACTCATTGTATTAAAAACTGAAGCTGGTTACCACTTTTTGGTAATCTGAGAGACTTAATCATGCATGAGTCCTATAAATCAAAGTATTCCATTCACCTAGGTTCTGACAAGATGTATCAGGATCTAAAGAAACTCTATTGGTGGCCTAACATGAAGGCAATCATCGCTGAATATGTTGGCAAATGTTTGACATGTTCTAGAGTTAAGGCAGAATGTCAGAAACCATCCGACTTATTGGTACAACTGGAGATTCCTATGTGGAAGTGGGAAAGAATAACGATGGATTTCATCACAAAACTACCCAAAACATCAAACGGACATGACACAATCTGGGTCATTGTCGATCGCCTTACCAAATCCGCACATTTCATCCCTACCCGAGAGACAGATAGTATGGAAACCCTTACAAGATTATACATAAAGGAAATAGTCTCCCAGCATGGAGTGCCAATATCTATCATCTCGGATTATGACAGACATTTCACATCCAGATTCTGGCAATCATTACAAAGTGCTTTGGGTACTCAATTAGACATGAGTACAGCATATCATCCCGAAACTGATGGGCAAAGTGAAAGAACCATCCAAACACTCGAAGACATGCTTCGAGCCTGTGTTATAGATTTTGGAAAAGGATGGGAAAAACACTTACCATTAGTAGAATTTTCTTACAATAACAGTTACCATGCCAGTATTAAGGCAGCACCATTTGAGGCACTTTATGGTCGAAAGTGCAGATCACCTGTTTGCTGGGCCAAAGTTGGAGATGTTCAACTTACGGGACCAAAAATAATCCATGAAACCACTGAGAAAATAGTGCAAATTCGACAACACTTGCAAGCTGCAAGAGACTGGCAGAGAAGTTATGCCAATATAAGACGAAAGCCTTTAGAATTTCAAGTTGGAGATCGAGTTATGTTAAAAGTGTCACCTTGTAAAGGTGTCATCCGATTTGGAAAACGAGGAAAGCTTAATCCCCGGTACATTGGACCATTTAAGATTCTTAAAAGGGTCGGTCCAGTGGCATATAAACTTGAACTTCCTAAAGAACTCAGTAATGTCCACAGTACTTTCCACATTTCTAATCTAAAGAAATGCTTATCTGACGAATCCCTTGTCATTCCAACGAAAGAACTTCGGCTTGATGACAAACTCAACTTTGTAGAAGAACCAGTGGAGATCATGGATCGAGAAGTCAAGCAACTGAAACAAAGTCGTAATCCTATAGTCAAAGTAAGATGGAACTCTAAAAGAGGACCATAATTTACGTGGGAACGCGAAGATCAAATTCGTGCCAAGTATCTACATTTGTTTTCAAACATCACTTCGGCATCCAACTAAATCTCGGGACGAGATTTCTTTTAAGGAAGGGAGACTATAACAACCCCTAATTTTCATTAATGTAATTATCCATCTATTAAATTAGATGCAATGTAATATCCATCTATTATATATACCACCTTTTTACAGGGAAATTTTTTGCTTTATCTCATTATGCAATGTAACTTGCATCTCTAAAGTAAACGAGCTCACGCAACCTACCTATGCCATATCTATCTATGTTTATAACATGTAAACATCCTAATATGTCAAGTCTATATCTTAATATCATTTTTACCAAGTACATTACCCATTTAACTTACCATTTACAACGTTATTTCAAAATGAACTTTAAACATTAAACTTTTATATCAAACTCTAATTATATGTAATGTACACATAAAATGAATGTACAAGTATTCAAGGCATGTGTACAAGTATCATAGCATAATATTTGAATCATACTTCCCTCCAAAACCATGGTACAACACGTTTAAGCTCAATGTACAAATCAATAAAGCATAGATTCAAATAAGCTCATTTTACCACCATTTTTCTTCTAGTTTCTTACCAGTACTTAAGCACTAAGTACAAGCTCCTAATGCACAACATTTAAACCCTAATTACCCTAATCCTAAACCCTAATCTACGTCCTAAAACCTAAAGCCTTAACCCGAAACCATAAACTTGTTTTAAAACCCTAATTTCATTTTAAAACCTAAACCCTAATCCTAACAATAAAACCTTAATCCTAAACCCTAATCTATCCTAAACCTTAACCATAACTCAAATTTAAAACCAAAAACCCTCACCCGAACCTAAATTCAAACCCGATACCCCTTTATTTCATTTTTGACCAATTTTAAACCAAGCTAGCATCCAAGCACCACCATGACCTCACTACTACATCACCACTAAGCACCATACCCACCTTCTTGCCTCCGTGCTTGCTACAATACTTAGTTACCAAGCAAACACCCCCTTCGTCACCTTTCTTGTAAACCGAACCCCCACAACCCTTCCACCTTGCAAAGCTACACTCCTAGCTCCCCATACTCATCACCTAGCTTCCCTTAGTCATTCCCCTACAACCCTTGGCCACCACACCAAGAAAACTTAGCCACCAAGGGTGTTTGAGTACTATAAATACGCATACATACACATACTTTTCAAACATACCTCAAATCTTCATCACACATACAAATGGAGTTCTAAACCAGACCAAGGAGGATCAATAGAAGCCCCAGGATTAGTTTGAAGCCAAGAAGAAAGAATGAAGAAGCCATTGAAGTTATTTCTAGGCGTACGAACCCAAAAATGCCATTTTGACCCCTTTCTAGCTCAAGTAAGCCTAAATCTGGTTCAATAAGCTCATAATCTGTTTTAGAATATTCATAAGACTCCTCAGATTCTATATGAACTCTTGTTAAAGACTTGAATCCTCAAACCCATGCGTTTTTTGTTAAAACCCTAAAAATGACCCGTTTTGATTTTCTAGCTAACGAATCCTTTTTCTAAACTTTTGTTATGTTAGAATATCTTATTTTAGCTTATTCTAATAAGCCATGACCTGTAAAACTCTTTTGGATTTCAAAAATATCAAAATTATGAATTTTGGACTTGATTTGCAAATGTTTTCATGCATAGGGGTATATATCGTAACTTTCTGAAATTTATAACTAGAGGGACTAAAAATGTCATTTTCCTAAAGCTATAACTACAAGGGGCTGTTTTGCCAAGTTCTAAAGTTAAAGGTTTAAATTACATATACTTTATATATATATATGACTAAATTTGTAAAAGTTTATAAATCAAGGGTATTTATTGCCATTTTTGCAAACTTAAAAATATAAAATATCATATTTTTATATAAATTATAAATATATATATTAATATTATAAGACTCAATTTTATTAAAACCCAATACATTTATCGCTATTAATCATCGATCGACGCATTATAAATCAATTACGTTATATAATTAACGTAATTTATCATCGACTAGCTTTTGAAGAAACTTAAAATCTTATCGTATCACGTTACTAGGGAATTTCATGTGAAGAGTTCCATTTAGGTATTTGTTTTGACGAGTTTGCTGGGTTTACGATTTAAAGAGCCCTGACTCCTCAAACGATACTACATGGTCTCTGGATTATGATAGCCCGAACAGTTATACAATATTTCCATAAATTAATAAATCAAAGTAATACGTTAAACTTTAAGAAGTTTTGAAACATAAACATCACACTAAGACTTGACATATTACCCCAGGTTGCGTGATGAGGCCATTACTTTCACTTGATATACTTTTGACATCAATCAGATTTCCCTGTTAAACCATGAATACGAGTGTTTTTCTAACTGTATGCTATCCTGATGCATTATTGCCTAAGTCCTTAATTTTGCCATTAAGACCCCACTATCATGAACCGTTAATTACTTTTCGGAGTAAGCGCGAATGCTGTGAATAGATCTATTTGGAACTGAACTCCCCCGTTGGTGTACTTATACTTTCTGGTAACCAAACGCACTTCATTTGAATCACTATGCGGGTGTTTGGCAAAGGCACCTGTTGGGGCAACTTCTTGTGATTATTGATTATCTCAAGGTCTCGGTGTCATGAGCTTAGGGCAATAATACTATTTTCTATAATAATTGTACTCATTGAAATTATTACACTTATGGTTGTATAACAACGTAACCCACTATTGAACTTGTATTCAAACTGTTTAACATAAACCTCTGAATTTCACTCAACCTTTGTGTTGACTTTTTAGCATGTTTATCTCAGGTAACTGAGCATCTTATGGCACGGAGTGGCATGGTCTTGAAGATGGGCTAACTGTTATCATTCAAACTTTATTTTTCTAGATTTTGGGATCTCTCTTCTTGTAAAACTCTAATGAATAAATGAATGATAACTAAATTTTACAAAAACATCTCTTTACGAGTCGTTTTCTATGATTATGACTGTTGTACTATGAAATAATACCCCAAATTAGCTTCCGCTGCTATATTTGTCAAAATGGGCGTGTTATATAATACTTTGGTCAACATCCAGAAGAAGTTGGTCAACAACCCAACACGCCGTATTCACTTCAGCAATACGACGTATCCATGCCCTAATTTCACAAAAAGTATCCATGACGAGAATACGCTATACGCCATATCCAAGAAGACCTTATATGTCGTATTCAGAGGTGGCAGATGAATATTCTATAATATTATATTCATGGAGCCCACGCCAAGTTACCCAATACGCTGTATTGAACTCTTTCAATACGACATATTGACCTATTTTTAGAGGTTATAAATACCGAACCCTAAATACAATTTTAAGGAGGCAAGTGAAACCCAAAACCACCAAGTTCGATATCAGACGTGTATAGAAGCTTAAGAATTCAGCAAAGAGCCTCAAGATCATAGGAAAACTCTTGTAATCTCTACACTCCACTATAAGCCTTCGGTTAGCGTATTGTTACCTTACTTTAATCGTTCGTCTATGATAATGTGTAATCTTACAATGACTATGGGTTGATACCTTTAGGTATCAGCCATGTTTATGATAATTTTATGTTTGGTTTGTTTATATCGATTGTTTACTTATTCGTTGCATGTTGATTATGTTTATCACTCCATATTTGTTTATGTTTGATTATGTGTCATTTATCATTCAACTGGATCTAGGAACA
Source organism: Tanacetum coccineum (assembly GCA_026074375.1). NCBI lineage: Eukaryota > Viridiplantae > Streptophyta > Magnoliopsida > Asterales > Asteraceae > Tanacetum > Tanacetum coccineum. The sequence goes on from BQNB010007486.1 coordinate 77,417, forward strand.
CGGACTAAGTGAAATAGATTTTGGGATAAATAAAACATACAACTTATATATGTGACTCTGGATTATAGGACTATGATGTGAGGCTTGCGAAGACTTCACAGGAAGTTTTACAATCCCCTAGGCAGTGTACCTATTCGTTGCAGTGTAGTATAGGCAAGACTCGGGGGTTTTTATCGTTCTCTAGGGGAATAGGTTGGGAAGGCCTAATCACGGTCTAACAAAATTCTAGGGGTTGAGAGAAGATTATTTTTGTGTTTTTATATTTATAAGAAAGCAAGTAAATCTATGGTTTGAGAGGTTGGTTTATTATACTAATTACTGAACTAATTAATATCTAATCTACTGGTGATAACTTTATGATAAGCAAATATATTTACCTAATCATGCACTACTCCTCAGATTGCTTCTCCTAGATTTGTTGCTTTGTCACACTTGTGATGATATGTGTAAGTATTTCCTAGGTCATGAACAGATTACACGAACCTGTTGTCTATTTAATATTCCGTTAAGACAACGCACAAGTAAGGTAGTATGAAGACAATTACAAGGCCCCTGAGAGTATATTAAATGCATGTGAAATAAATTAAGAGGGATCAACCATATAATGGGTAAGCTAGTATGAAGACTGTTACCGATGGTATCCTTTCTACACTACTCGCGTTTTCCTAGACATATCAACAGCGATATAGACAAAAGTTGGTTTTCTAAAGCCTAACACGCACATTCATCAACAAGAAGCAACATCAAATGGATCTACAATACAAGTTTCATGCAATCATAGATAAATACAAAGGAGGGTTTAGCGTCACATGTTATAAATAAAGCAAGAAGATAAATCAATCAAACAATACATAGACATATTGAATGATTAATGATAAATAACCTTACTTGATTAAAACATGGATTCAAGGTAGTACAATAGGGTTTTGAGGCCCTAAAAACGACCTATAAAGCTCCTAAAACGACTAGGGTTCGTCTCCCTAGTTTATATAAAGTTATCCTAAAGTTACACACTAAAACCCTAAAAACAGATTTATATTTATAGAGATATCGACGCGACGACGTCGCTTTATGATCCTGACGCTGACCTGTTGTGCCCATAGATGATTCTAGATCCTCTTTAAGTCGGCCACGTCCTATCGCAGTAGCCAAATTCCTGACGTCGTTACTAGATAGATCACGACAGCGTCGCTTTATGCCTGCGACGCCGTCTCCAGCCATTGTATGCATAAATTTTCAAGAGATTTGGTGTAGGTCCATAATCTTGTTTGTTTCTTCTCCAAATGAGCCCAAGTCACGTGTATTTCCTCCAAAATCCATCCAAGTGCTAAAAACCTGAAAATAAACGATTAAGCACGCTAAATTGGGCTAATTTTGCATTGATTTAGGGGGTTAAATGACCCTGGAATACTGTATAAAATGACATCTCATCAAATACCCCTACACTTGGGATTTTCTTGTCCTTAAGCAAATGGGATTTTTTACCTAGACAATAGCAATATGATGGTCATTTAACCTACTCTTTAAAAGTATTTTACAACACAACCTTCTAGACCTCGTAATTAAAAGCATGGAAAGTATATACTAGCACCTCACATAAGTTGTTTTGGGCTCTCTCTTTTCACTCGGGATCGTATATAAATTATAACTTATAGGGAATGGAAATATATCTCCATTACCCCTTATCATCAGGCATTTAAATTTACCATAGGCTTGGTAAATGATCAAACCTCCATCGCTAGGCGCAAGCATTGTTTATTACTATCCAAAAGGTCTTTTAAAGGGTTGTGGGGTGTAGGTGTAAGATAACATTAATGGAAACGGAAACAGATGGGATACATTTGGGTGGTGACTTTGGGTGAATTTGGAGTGGAAGGGTTAGCTAATTATTTATAAGAATACACGTTGGTTTGGTTGCTAAGCCAAAGACTCGGAAAAAATATACAAACTCTACACCAATCTCTTTCTTTTTCTTTTCTTAACTCTAATATAAACATAAACATAAGCAAATGGTAGCCCGTACATTTTTTTACTTTTTTATATATTATTTTTTTATTCTTTTCCTTTCTTTTTCTCATTTTTGTTTTCGTACACTTTTGCCCTGTCATTGCTTAAACATATAATACATAATGGGGGTTTATAGATACACCCCTACACTTGAACTTTTACATACTCGGTTATTTACAATCTAACTAATGACCCGATTTAAGGTGGATCAAAATAACATGGAGCTTATTAGGCTCTATTGGGGGTAATAAATTACTTCTTCCCTAATTCTTCATAAGATGAATACTACCATGAATCCCAATCGTCTCAAAACAGTATTTACACATTGATAAGGATTTACTTAGTAACCTCGTTTGTACTCAAATAATTAACTTGGGTTAAAACAATAATGTACTAAAGGTGAGTACATACAAGGTAGGCTAAGGCGATTTGGGTGTAACAATTGGTTTAAGGGTGATAATGCTCTTCATTAATAGTCTGTCTTAACTAGAAAATTACAAGAACCGTGAAAAAGGATAGGCTCGGAGAGTTGTATTAGGGGTATCCTGCAATAAAAATAAGTGTATGGCAAGGGTGTGGGATGGTTATATGATTGGTGTGACCATAATAACAATTACAGGTTTTAAACATGGGTTAATCCTAGTGCCTCTTATCTAGCAAATCCTAATACTCACTATGCGGTCTCAGAATGCATCACAAAAACAAGTTCTAGAATTTAATATACTACCGGTACACTCATATAATTTAATACTGATACCAATGCTCCTAGAAAAGGTGACAAAGACCATACGTACAAATCTGTAACGACAAAATAGACACATATGATTGCATTCGAACCTTAACTCGAGAAAGCTAAAGGTACAAATTATCTTGGGTATCAATAATAAATACCCGAATTCCTAAAGATCTAAAGGCGAACCTCACATTTTTTGGGTGGAATTTTGAGGGTTTTTTTTGCTAGTCATATATATTCTTATCCATGAGACGCTATTAATACTCGGTTTTTGTTGGTATGTGTCATAAAAAGTTTTAAATTTTGGTCAAAAATACGTTTTTATGCTATGTTTCGATATATTACCCATCATTTTAAAGAACAAGCAAATGGCAAATGAAGGAATAGTTTCTAAGGCTTATTTCTCTCCTACACTTAAGTTGAACATTGTCCTCAATGTTCTATAGAAGTACCCGTAAAAATGAATAAAGGGATAAGAAAACAAGTAAAAGAAACTAGTACTCCCTTAGTTTGCTCAATAATGAAGAAGAAACATGCGATAACTGGTTAAATCGTCCTCCAAGAATCATCCAATGAAACTTCCTAAGAATTTCCAAGATTCTTCTCATCAAATATAACCTGTAATCAAAGACAAAGACAACTACACCAAGCATAAAATCGGCGGGATAGATATAAATACAACGAGAATTTAGGGTTTTGACTCTTTGAAAGCAGTAAAGATAGGATGAGAGTAATGATGTAATCATAGGTTTATGAAGGTTTATAAAAGAATTAAAAATTTTAAATATTGCACATTTTATTTTTCAAAAATACTTGAAAGTTTTCGAATCTTCACATTTCTGGAGACGCGATGCCGTTGGGTTTTAATCCCGACGCCGTCTCCAGGCACTGTGAAGATTTCTTCTTCGTTTTTAATGAGAAATTGCCTGCACACAATTTTATTAGTTATTTCTGGAGAAAGCACTGCGTAAAAACATAGAATTAATCATTATAATCATATGACTCGAAACTGACGCGAATTAATCTAAACAATTTATTTTAAATGTTTGAATTGGTTCTTATAAACCGGATATTTTCCCCTACACTTATTTTAAGCAAAATACCTTTGATTGTAGATAAGACGAAGTTATAAACAAAGCAAAGCACGATTAAAAAATGATGAATTCAAACATAAAAGAATAAATGAGAAGAATTAAAACACAAGACACTCCTAAATTGCATGAAATTAAAGATTGGGTAAATGAGACATGCTTGGGTTGCCTCTCAAGAAGCGCTTGTTTTTGTTCGAGTCACGAGCCTGACTCTACCATTATTTAACAGATAAAGGGGATAGTTCCCCTCCACTTGAGTTCAAGTGCGGGTGATAGTAACGGTACACACCATTATTGTGAGAATGGCTCACATACTAAAAATTGGTTGTTGAATTATACGCTCTAAATGATGTGTTTCTTTAATCCTAATCTTCTTTACTTCTTTTGGCCTAACGGGTGAATTAAGTCCTCTTCCTAGAAAAGAAACTTCCTTAGATTCTAATTCTAAATCATCTTCTATCTTCTCCAATTTTGAAAAATCAACACCTAGGGATCCACTTTGTCCTAATAAACCCAGTTTAAATCCATAATGTTTCTTGTGGTCATCAATGCATGGGTGGTAATAGCAATACGTATCCTTAGGGTGGAAAGACGCCACATGAGGTGAAGGGGTGTGTGAATGGTCAGATGGTCTACTTCCTTTATCCTAAAACTATCTGGACTATGTGGTTTGATGGGTGATTCGGGGTCTCTTTTTCTCATAGATTTACTTCTAAGGATGGAAACTAGGAAAGGGTTGTGGTTGAGGCTCTGGTTCATCAAAACTAGGAATTCCCCTAGAACTAAGAGGAATATCATGATTACAAATATTCAAGCCTAAATCCTCTAGTTGTGTTTCATCTAAAGATTCTACCTCTATCGGGGTTCCTAATGTCTTTTCTACTTCTTTCAGGTAAGTCACGGGTGGTGTGTATACCTCAAATGATGGGAGGACTTGTGGGGAACTTTGAGGGCTGAAATTTTCCGCATCATGTCGATACTTGATGTTTTGGTTATTCTTTGTGGCAGGCTTAAAGCCAAAGGTACTTTCCCTTATAAGAGGTGAACTGGGGAAGATTGTGCGGGCGTGTTTGACATAAAGTAACTTTGGTGAGGTAATTTTTAGTGTATGAGAGGGTACCTTTTTGTAAGAGTTTTTGAGAATTTATGATCATTAAGGGGTTCCAAATCCTCAGTGTCAGGATACCTTATGATCTTCTTGATTTTCTTGGTTCTATTTTCTTTCATTTTTATCTCATCCCTTAATTTCCCTACAACCTCCAAAGAGAGTTGCATGAAATCGCTTCCAATAACACATATATACTCTTTGAGTTGCCTAACTTTTTCTTCTTGATCGAGTATAAAATTCATCATGAGATCCTCGAATTCCTCTTGTCGAGATTATTCTAAGGGTAGTTGATACACTGTGTTGCTTGTCATTCCAAATACGCTTTCGCTTCTTCCCATGAGCGAGATTGCTTCCTTCATGAGTGTATCAATTTTACATTCCATGACCCCTAGTAACTGTTCAATGTCGGGATTTTCGTAGTCAAGGCTCCCTTCTCCCGAGGCGACGAGATCGTTCCACCCCTCATCATCATATCAAGCTAACTCCTTAATAGAGTCCCAAGCTTTTTCCACACTCATTTTCCTTAGCCGGCATCCAGCGGCATAGTTCATGGTCCGTTTTAGGGTGTGATCAATGCGGTCGTAAAATATTTGCACTTGGAGCCAAAGATCAATTCCATGGTGAGGGACTTTTTGGAGTAAGTCCTTGAAACGAGTCCATGCTTCTGAGAGAGATTCTCCTTGATGTTGTTGGAACATCAGGATATCATTGCGGAGTTTTGCAGTCCTTCCCGGTGGAAAGAATTAAGCAAGGAAACGAGTAGTAAGATCCTCCCATGTGGTGATGGATCCTGCTGGAAAACGTTCAAGCCAATTGCTAGCTTGATCGCGAAGGGAAAATTGAAATAAACGCAGGCGCGTTCTTTTCCTGTTTTCACCGTCAAGGTCAGGTGAGTCCATAAGTTTTAAGAAATCCTTGAGGTGTTGGTTTGGATCCTCGAACCGAAGTCTGTGGAATGAGCATCCGTTTTGCACCAACTGGATGGTGTCGGATCTAAGAGGTACCACATTGTTCCCTATGGGGAGCTCAACGGTATTCCTGTAGCCCTCGTGGCTAGGTTTGGAGTAATCTCCAAGGGTACAGATAGGATTCGCATCTCCCATGGTGGTTGACGAGAATGGATTACAAAACAATTAACACAAAGAAAAGATAGACTACAAGAAAGCTAATATACATAATTAAATTCTCACTTGAAAGGATTCAAGTGAGTAGAACTAAGTTAAACTATGATCGAAACCTAACTATTCCCTATGCAGCGCCAAAAACTTGATGTGAGGGTTGCGAAGACTTCACATGAAGTTTACAATCCCTTAGGTAATGTACCTAATCGTTGCAGTGTAGTATAGGAAGGACTCGGGGTTGTTATCGTTCTCTAGGGGAATAGGTTAGGAAGGCCTTATCACGGTCTAACAGCATTTTAGAAGTTGAGAGAAGATTATTTTAGTGTTTTTATATTTATAAGAAAGCAGGTAAATCTATGGTTTGAGAGGTTGGTTTCTTTAACTAATTACTGAACTAATTAATATCTAATCTACTGGTGATAACTTTATGATAAGCAAATGTATTTACCTAATCATGCACTACTCCTCGGATTGCTTCTCGTAGATTCGTTGCTTTGTCACACTTGTGATGATCTATGTAAGTATTTCCTAGGTCATAAACGGATTACACGAACCCGCCGTCTATATAATATTCCGTTAAGGCAACGCACAAGTAAGGTAGTATGAAGACTATTACAAGGCCCATAAGGAGTATATTAAATGCATGTGAAATAAATTAAGAAGGGATCATACCATATAATTGGGGTAAGGTAGTATGAAGAAGAATGGTTACCAAATGGTTCATTTTCTACATGCTTCGTTTCACTAGGACTTTCAACAGCGATTAGGACAAAACGACATGGTTTTCTAAACTGCCTAACGCGCACATTCATCAACAAGAAGCTAACATATCAAAAGGATCTACAATCTAAGTTTCATGAATCATGATAAATACAAGGTCGGGTTTTTTGCCTCTGCTATGGTTAATAAGAAGCAAGAAGTAAATGAATCAAACAACACATGACATATTAAATGATTATTGATAAATAACTTACTTGATTTAAATCAGGGATTCATGTAGTACAATAGGTTTCTGTGGCCCTATAAAACATGGCTATAAAGGCTCCCACAACGTGACTAGGGTTTGTCTCCCTAGGTTTATATAAAGTTATCCTAAAGTTACCCACTAAAACCCTAAAAATGGATTTATATTTATAGAGATATCGACGTGACGGCGTCGCTTTGTGATCCTGATGCCGTCGCCGCATAGATGATTCTAGATCCTCTTTAAGTCGGCCACGTCCTATCGCAGTAGCCAAATTCCTGACGTCGTTACTAGATAGATCACGACAGCGTCGCTTTATGCCTGCAACGCCGTCTCCAGCCACTGTATGCATAAATCTTCAAGAGATTTGGTGTATGTCCGTAATCTTGTTTGTTTCTTCTCCAAATGAGCCCAAGTCACGTGTATTTCCTCCAAAAGCCATCCAAGTGCTAAAAAACTGAAAACAACCAATTAAGCATGTAATCTGGGCATATTTGCATGATTTAGGAGGTTAAATGACCCTGAAATGGTATATAAAATGACACCTCATCAGACTACAAATCTATGCCCCTAGTGCTCCCCTGGTTTAAAGAGTGGTAGACTAAGTAGTGACTTAGGATTACAAATAACATTTTGTGGCCTTGCTTTGGATCATGACAGACCGTAGACTACCAGCATATATATAATGATTGAACATAAGTGGGTAAAGCCTCGATGACTAGGTTTCAATATTCACTAATGTTGGCTCCTAGATAGATTATAATCACTGATGTAAGCTTTATGCGGGTTTAGGTTAATTGTAACAGGATTAACTGGAATATAAACCTAGAGTTTAGGGAGAAGAACCACCTAGCTTAAGAATGATTTAACACCAACGAAGTAATACAATCATTGCACACATAGACAATTCCTGTATTTTATTAGATTAATCATGGTTGATACGTTTTCCTTACATTTGTGCTAGATCACTTTTCTATCGTTTGTTTATCTGCTTGTGTGTGTTTATTGCTTTACTTGTCATCATTAGCATAGAATAAACCAAAACTTATGTCAGTCTCTCAGGCTGAAAACCCCCTTTTGCGTTAGTTTAGGTTTGGATATAATGAATTAGGATAAATTAGAACTAACATAGATAACTAAAATACTGATAGATTTAAGTATTAACGCTCACTCTTAGTGATCGACACTCTACTTACCAACGAACCTACAACTGATCGGGTACACTGCTCGTTAGTGTTTGTTAATAGGTAAAGTCGGCAAAATATAAATAATAAAATTTTAAAAACAAATTACCTACACACGATGAAACACATCATTGTTTTTGGCGCCGCTACCGGGGAGTAAAATTGTTTAATCCTTATTTATTAGTGTTTTAGTTTAGATTTAGAGTAATTTAGTGTAATTTGCATTTGTATAATTTTGCATATTATGTGTTTGTGTGTTTGTTTGTTTTTCTACATTTATATTATCTGTTGTTCTTTTTCTGATCGAATACAGAATACGGCGTATTTATCTTTTTGGATACGGTGTATTCAGTTTTAAAAGCCTACACGGCGTATTCGACATCAATCATCAATACGGCGTATTTAGTTCATTGAATACGGCGTACCGATTGTCTGATACAGTAGCATATTTTATTTTTCATATTCGGTATTCGTGTTTAGTTTTCTTTCTTCTGGACCTATCCTACTTATAGTTTTTTTATTCCTTTCAGTAGTTATAATGAAATAAATCTCAATGGAAGAATACTTAGCCATAGAAAATGAATGGATGGCAAAACAAAGAGTGAATTCTTTTTCTAAAAAATTATGGTATTTAACTAAAGAAGATGAAGAGGAAGAGTCTTATGTGTTAGACATGAACGAATTTCCAGCTATCCAAATTCGTAAAAACCTATCGTCAAACTCCACAGCAACAAAAGAGTCACTATACTCGATTCTTGATGAAAAGTATGATGCTATTGCGTGTGAATTCTTACCAAACCTAGAACTTTTGTTAGCATCGGATTCACAGATTGTCGATCCTGTTTGTTCTATAGGAACTTTTGAAGAAAAATTTAAAGGTGGCGCTGATGTGTTTAACTTGATCAAGATTGTAATGATTTGTTCGCCTATGATACACCCCTTGGGATAATTTTTGATGAATTTAAGCGACTAAGCAGCATTAAGGATGATTTATTCACTTATGAGTTGGGAGTAGTTGAAGATTTTTATTTCCCATGTGATAATGGAAATCTTGATGTTTATGAACCTCGAAAATGTTATGATGAATATGAGAGAATGTTTGTTGAAGTGGTAATTCTAATTGGTGATAGATTGGTAAGACTCATTGACATAACTTTGGAACAGTGGTTGGACCTCAAATTCGGAGATCATAAAGGGGTTGATAAAAAGGTTATGGAAGAAGTGGTTAGTACGTGGTTGATTAGAAGCTATAGGTAACAATTCAATGTGTATATGGAGATTAAAAGACGACTGGACACCTATGTGGAACACGATCCAACTAATATCGACTTTGTAGAATGGTTACCTTCAAAGTTTAGTAAACACATAATGATGGATCGGTACACCAAGAATGCACTATGGATTTATTGGAAAAGAGGTGATGATGAAGAGGTGCTAACTGATAATGAGTTGTCTAATCCTGAAGAAAAGAATGAGGAAGATGAAATTGCTGAGATTTTTAGGATTGAAACAGACTTATTCTAGTTCGACACGCCTCTATGCAAGGCATTCAAGGATTTTAATTATCTTCTTCAAATTGATGTAGACGTGCTAACCGGCGATCTACCTGGGTTTAAAACGTATAAAGATTATAAGAATACATGGATTTATGAATGAAACAAGGAAGTACCATAGGTTGAGGAAAAATCGTGGTTGGAGAATGGAATTTGGGAAGAGCCTATTGATCATGTTTGCAGACCGTTTTGTTTTAAAAGTGGACACACTAAATGGCCCCCTTGTAATTAGAAAGAAGATAGGAATTACAATAGAGAAAACTTGCCAGGAATGATATGGATTGGCAACACGATTCATTTCCAAGACTATGAATGGTATGATGGATTAAAAGACGGTGAATTAAAAGAAGAAGCGTTAAAAGAAAAGGCCATCTTGGAAGGATCATGAGGACATGAGAATAGGATAGGAATGAACTTTTGCGCTTGGTTGAAGAAATATTTCGGTAAATATCACGAGCTTGATTATAAGCTAATGACGATGCTTCAAAAACATTGGTGGGGAATTAAAGATAAAGAGTCAAGTGATGATGCTTGGAACTACTATTCGCCTATTACTAATTTGGAGAATCATGAGCATACAATTCAGATGGAAACCAATGTTAATTCTAACTATAACCCTTATCTTGATGTTTGTCGAATATTTAATACTCATGCAGGAACAAATAATGACAATACTATTCAAGCAAATCAAGAGTATTTTGACAAAAATGAGCCGAGGGCAGATGATGACGATGACACGGGGGACTTGGATGATTACTTGGTTCATGATGATGCACCTTTTATTGTTAATTAATAGAAAGAAAGGTTCAAGGAAAGGAGGTGCAAGTTACTTGGAATTCCCTACAAGAAACCGCCAACATGCAAATCTGAAAAATTCGAGGTAGTGAAGTACTCATCCGGACCAACAGAGGAATATGTCACTATCAAAGAATATGAGTACGATATTTGGACGAGAGCCGATGAAAATGTATCCCATGTCTACCATGATATTTTTCGTAAGAAAGACTAAGGATGGTTCGTGACTCGTACAAAGTAAATAAAGCCGGAGCAAGTCTAACTTAAAGACTTTTCTGTAAACAAAAGAGCTTGCCGGGAGACAACCCGGAATGTAATTTCAATTTTTTTATCGAGTCTGTCTTCCTAGGTAGTTGATACGGCGTATCCCATCCCATGGATACAGCATATTGACTAAACTGGACGTTATCCCTTTTATTTTTCTGCACTTTAAAAACTTTATTATCAGACTTGTCAATACAGCGTATTCATAACTATGAATACGGCATATTTGACCTCTGGCCCATTTTAGGATTGTTTTTTCATACAGGTTTATATACGACGTATCCTGATACATGGATACGGCGTATCGACTGTCCTGTACAGTATTCATTTTTAGTTTATATTCTAACCGATGTTTATATAGAGATGTGATTGCTATGTTTTACTAAGACTAATACAGGAATATACTGAACGTGATTTAATGAGATTGGTGATACACATATTATCTGGAATATTATGTGTGTTGTAGTCATGCTGCCATCCAGACGCCTTTTCAACACACATTCTTGCTCATATACGCATAATGGAGGATCATACCAATCAAATCTCAGGGGAGTTTTCTGTTCTAATTCTTAATTTTCTATTTTTCATGTTATATCTATACAACGTGGGCGTTGTATATCTCAAGTGGGGGAGGAGAATTAGAACACTACTTGTCCTTATTTTCATAATAATATGCCTAATTTATACTTAAATTTAACCTTTTTAGCATATTTTGTGAGATTACTAATTGCATGACCCGTCCACATAACCCTTATTTCCATATTGTGAGGATTAAGTCTATTACGTTTCCCTCATTATACTAAAAATTCCATAAATATATGAGTGTGCCAGTGATTGTAGTAAACTTTAAAACTTGGCTTGGTATACTATTCGGGACCACAATAATAAGTATTTTGGAGTAACCTATCCAGATTGGTAAATTTCTAGGATTAAACCAAAAAACCTATACAAACATTGTGATATTAACTAACTACACTGGTTAGTTAACCCTCGTATAAACCCTTTTGTTTACTCTCATTTTTAGAGTAAGATACCCCTAGAATACCCCTTCCAAGCCATTCCTTTCATTTGTTACACCACCAAAAAAAATTGTTTCGTTACATCTTTATACCTTAGCCTACCCTATAGATTAAGTCCTTAATAAGTTGCTAGTTGCTTTTGTGTAAAAGCATGTATTTTCCTGTGTTCGTGTGCGTATTTCTTATCTTCGGTTAGGTCGGGAAATTTCACAATGCAATGGGAATGTGAAAGTAGTAATTGTCTTTTATTTTCCGTGTGTCTTTTATTTTATTTTTGTTTACTACTTTCACTATTATGATCAGAAATAGAATCCAGATTTATCATGTTCGTGAAGTGGTGAAAATTTACACCCTTATTTCGTTTTGGTTTGTTAAAAAAATCAAAAAAACAGAAAATGTTAGCCTCAAATATTGAGTCGAACAAGGAAGTTCGTTTATTAAGAATATTAGGTCTCGGTCATTCAATTATGTAACATTGTAATAGGCTAGAACGGGTAAACGGGCTCGTTTATGTAAGCTAATCGGTCACGTGTATCGGGCATAAGCCCAAGTAATCCCGAGCCCGGCCCGTAGAAATACCATAGGCATGAAAGCCTCATGGTTTAACTATAAATACCCCTCTCCAAGGATGGAGAGGGTGTTGGTTCTTATTGTATTTTCTACACTTTGATAATTTAACCATCTTGTTTCTCTCTCTAAAATTCTCTCATACCTCTCTACATTTCTTCTCATCCTCCCATCTTATTTCATGGTTCTAGTCATGGAAGTGAAATGATTTTCTTGGTTCTGACATTTGGTATCAAGAGCCTCGGGCGGGTTTAGTGTTTTTGTTGTGGTGATTTGAGCTTATTGTGATTCGGCTTATTTTCTATTCGCCTTATTTTCTTTCTTTTCTATTTAGTAAGAAGCTATAATCTTTCTTATCAAAAAACAACGCTAGATTATTTTTCAAGACAAATTCCAAAGCTTATTTTTTTAAGAAATCTTGGGCTATGGTTTTTGAGACTATTTCTTGGAAAATAGTTTATTGGGCCACGGCTTTTGTTTCAGTAGAATACTTTGCTTAAATGTTTTATTAAAATGTAGCACATAATTAAACATGTATATAATGGTTATTAACTTTACAATGGTTCTATGTTCTGAGATAAGCACTTTTCTTTATTTGGTTATTTTTTTCTAGCTTATTTCGAGCTTTTTCTTCGGCGTATTATAAGCTTATTAGGTGTTTTTTTTTGGTTTCGTCTTTTTGTGGCTTCTTGTTGTTTCAAAAGCTAGCAACTTTCTTGGTTAAAACCTTAACTAGGCTGATATTCTAGTTTATATTCGTGGCTTATTGTCTTCTCAAACAGCTTATTCACGCTTTTTTGTAATCAAAATGTCACCGTTTCTCTTCTAGTTTATTAGGTTTTAACTAAGTTTCCATCAAAAAGCTATACACTTTTTATCACTAATCTTGTGTGGCTTATTTTAGTTAGTTTTTTTGTAGCTTATTGTCAAAGCTATTTTGGGTTGGTTTTGTGGTCCACGGCTTGAGCAAAAGACAATAAGCAAGAAAGGACGGTTTGATTTTTTGCAAAAAGACACATCGTATGTTTTTTTGTCTCTTCAGGCGAATTATACAAATCAGTTAGGCGAATTATACAAATTAGTTAGGTGAAGTATACAAATCGTTTAGGCGAATTATACAACAGTCATTAGGCGAATAATACACCCTCTCATAGGCGAACTATACATGTTGGATAACTAGGCGGTTTATACAAATTCATACGACTTCGTTTCAAGGCGTTTTGAGGTGTTTTGGGTTTTTTGGTTTCGAGTGTCGGTCAATAACGGATCTTCTAACATATATCATTACGATCGTGATCTTCCAACGATCATCGTAGTATATTCGGTTTTGGTCGACGATAACCACACGTGTCCGCGAGATGATTACAACATTCGTTCCCTGTTTTAAATGTTTCAACGAAGAAGACAACAGTTTAGGAGGGAAAAGTTTATTCTATTAAACTACATTTCATTTTTGACATTTTCAGTCCCTGGACTCCAAGACAATTTCATAATTTGTCCTTTCCTTGTTTGTTTACCCTTCAAGTTGAAACTTCTTTTCACCGTTAGTCCTTTCAAGTTAAAATTCAACCTTTATTCTCCAAAAGTGATATGGTTTTACACCGTTAGTCCCTACAACTTTAATTAACAACCATTAAGCATTTAATTTGGATTTCAATTACACCGTTTGTCCTTAATTGAGTTTTGATCAACCGTTAATCATTTTAAGTTGAAAGTTTGTGCATCGTTCGTCGTTTTCGCTCATCAAACGTAAACAAAAGCTCATGTACTTCAATTTCAACAAAGATTTCAACAACAATTAATCATTGTTTCACGGTTTCTTCTTGATTTTGTAAAATCCCGCGAAAGATACGATTCTTTTCTAGATTTTAATCAAAGATTTGTAAAATCCCGTGAACGTTAATTGATTCAAGCCACAACAATCCACAACAACAATCACTTTACCTACTTAAGATCCTACAAATCATTTTCACTTCATAATTTAACAAATCATTCATCATGACAACTCCAATCATAACTTCCACAACTGACAGTCAAATGCATAACAACATCATGACAGCTGGTTCAAGGGATCGTCCACCAATGCTTGCAACGGGACGATATGCACAATGGCGATCACGTTTCTTAAGATACATTGATACAAGACCAAATGGTGATGCCTTGAGGAAATGCATTCTCGTAGGTCCTTACACTCCTTCTACTGTCATAATTCCAGCTATACTTGCAACGGATAATTCTCCAGCAGTTCCTGAACGAACAACAATTGATACAGTCTTGAATATGTCTCCTGAAAACAAAGCTCATTTTGAATCAGAAAAGGAAGCGATTCATTTGATATTGACTAGAATTGGAGATGAAATATACTCAACTGTTGATGCATGCAAGACAGCTCATAAAATGTGGGAAGCTATTGAAAGTTTACAATAAGGTGAATCCCTCAACATTCAAGATGTCAAGACAAACTTATTTTGGGAGTTTGTAAAATTCACCTCTCACGATGGAGAAACAATGGAGTCATACTACACAAGTTTTTACAAGCTGATGAATGAAATGATACGAAACAACTTGACAGTTGCTACGATGCAAGTCAATGTTCAATTTCTTCAACAACTTCAACCAGAATGGTCAAGGTTTGTAACAATTGTCAAGCAACAACACAAGTTGGATGAAGTTTCATATCGCAAGCTCTTTGACATTCTAAAACAATATCAAAAGGAAGTTAATGAACTCCGTGCTAAAAGAATAGCCAAGAATGCTAACTCATTAGCACTTGTTGCTATTGTTCAACCACATCAAGATCCATATTACCAAACATCAAAGTCTCACAAATCATATGCACCAACATCAAAAGCCTCACTTCCAACCAGATCTCATGCAACTACAAGACACAAAGGCAAAGAGATAGCCAAACCAATCACACCTCTATCTGAGTCAACTTTTGAAGAAGACAGTGATCCTGAACAAGCTCAAAAGAATAAGGAAATGCAGAAGAATTTGGCACTCATTGCAAAGTATTTTAAGAAGATCTACAAACCTACCAACAACAACCTCAGAACTTCCTCAAACACCAGAAACAAGAATGTGGATACTACTCCAAGATACAAAAATGACAATCAGACTGGACAGTTTAGGAATCAGAGAACAATGACTGTTGTTGGGGCTAAGGAGACTGTAGCTGGTCAGGTAGTGTAGCAGTCTGGGATACAGTGTTTCAACTGCAAGGAATTTGGTCATTTTGCTAAGGAATGCAGAAAGCCAAAGCGGGTTAAAGACTCCACGTATAACAAGGAAAAGATGTTGCTGTACAAACAAGCTGAGAAAGGTGTTCCACTACAAGCAGAGCAATCTGATTAGCTAGCAGACACAGATGAAGAGATTGATGAATAAGAGTTGGAAGCACATTACAGCTATATGGCAAAGATCCAGGAAGTTCCTACAGCAGACTCGGGCAATGATTCTGAGCCATTGGAACAGGTACAATACGATACTAGATATAATGTGTTTGCTAATGAAAAACAACATTCTGAGCAATCTGAATCCATTAGTAACACATGTGTAGTGGAAAAGGGTGATA
>BQNB010007487.1:0-93390 GCA_026074375.1 Tanacetum coccineum
TCTTTTCATCTTTTCTTTTTCCCCTTTTTTTCTTTTATAATGAAGTTTCAATCTTGGCAACATCAACCCCTGTGGTTTATGTTTAAAAGAGATAAAAAAAAAGGTTTCTTTTTTTTTGCAGTTTTGGCCCTTGGGTTTATATTTTCAAGAAATTGCAAAATCAGCCCCTTTCTTTGTTTCCTTTATAATATAACTTAGGGGTTTGGCATTTTTGACTTGATTGACTTTTTGACTTCACACACTTTTCCATTCCATTTCTGGTTTTGTCGTTTTTGGCCTTGTTTTTCGTCCTTTTGTGAGATATCCGTTCCTGCACAATACAATTAGCAAAACAAGCATATATTTAGCATTTTAAGTTCGTTTTTGGTTATTTTAGCTCGTTTTTAAAGGTAAAAGGTATGTGTAATTAGGCACTTATCAGGTGCAAAGGAGAAAAACAAGGAAATGTGTTGGTCAAAACTAGATCAAGTCCTACTAGTTGTGATAAGAAGTTCTAGGTATGTTTTGTGTCCTATGGTCCTTGTGGATGCGTGAATTAGGGAAAGGAAGGACACAAAAATGTTCCTTGCTTTTTATGAGGTGCAAACTTAGTAGCACATGTTTTTTTAAGTAGTTTAGTTTGAATATGGAAGTGTATATAATCATATAAATAAAACTTTTAATTCTATCTTGGATCTCTTTCAAGTGTGGCCGGCCAAAGCGAGTTAAGTGGGTAGAGTTTATATTTTTTTTTGGTATTGGGTATAATAGAGGGTATTTGTTGAAGTGTAGATAAGTTTAGGTGGTTCCGCGAATGCCTAAATGTATTTAATTGTGAAATGTAAACGCTTTACGTAACCGATAAAATAAAATACAAAAAGTTAATAATTACTTTAAAAAAATGTTTATTTGACGTAAACTTTAATTTGTTTGGTTCCCGATTACGTTAAATGATATTTTTAGCTTACGCGATTTAACTTAACTATTAAAATTAAAAGTAAATGCGTACGAGACTAAAATAAATAGTGAATTAAATAGCGTCGTAAATGACCTGAAAATACGAAATGTTACACGTAGTTCTTTTTGTTAGCTAATAGGCTTAACAGTTTGTGAGTTCTGCATATAAGAAAGAAGAACTCAGTTTAGAAACCGATTTAAAAACATATAACTTGATCATACAATCAAAGCTTCATACGGGATGTACAAAGCAGACTCTTCAATTCAGTTCCCAAAAAGTATTTGAGGCATGCAAATGAGCACTTGCAGCTCAAGATAATGTGATGAAGCTTGATGAACAAACCAAGTATAATATCATAATCACACATATTCAATCATAATAAAGTATGTGACGTTTAACATGAAACCTATAAAGTTTAGTAATTCACAATGGTTTTCTTTTGCAGACCGAGGCATGTTGTGCTTACATGGAGTTGATAATTTCTTATCTTTAATCTCAGACACAAGATTACGATGTTGTAAAAAGTATGCAGAAGAAACATGTCAATTATGAGAAAAGAAATTATCTTTTTCATCTTATTTAGAAAATTTGTTTAGTTGATATGATCTGAGGTTTTCATCTTATGAGCAACAATCGCATATAATAATTCTATGCGTGTGACATTTTCTAAAGTTATGATCGTTGTGTGGTTGTCTATCATTATGTGTCGACAACAAAATGTTCTTACCACAACTAAATCGACAACGAATAAAATAATCACGTACCCAAACGTCCCGCAGCGAAGTGCGACCCTCGTATAGTCACAAACAAAAGGTGTTATTGATCTATCACATTGCATGTTGCCATAAACAAGTAAGAATCCATGCAGATGAAACAAAAATAAAAGCTAAAAAAAATTACATATTACACACGGACATAAACCAATGCCTGAATCTACTTGCAAAACACACAAGTTAAAAAAATTTGGATAACTCTAACCTAACGCACCTGGACCCACTGATTTATAATGTTTGTATTTGTAAAGATTCTAGGGATACAAAAGAAGTTGGTAAGACAGCAAACTCGATCTACCAGATTCATAAAACATAAGTATCGAAATGCCGGCGTAACCATTAGAGCACTAGGTACCCAAAATGTGTTCCATAACACCTAAATCTACCGCAACACAAAAAAAACATCCCTCTTTATAACACTACATTTCTGGTAGCGTCATACATCTCGCTTTTTTATTTCATTTATTCAAATTCAAATAAAATAAACTAATATCCAAATTTCATTAATAGAAAAAAGAATAAATAAAAAAATGATACATCAAAAAAATACAATTTAATGATTAAGTTTTCATAAATGCTCCACGGTATCGTGTCGAAGATGAAATTTCCTATCCCGAAGTTCTTTGTTTTTTCTTCATTATATCTCGCATCGTTCGACCAAAGTACGTTAAATATTCGGTTGTTGAGAAACATAGATTTCGTGAAATTCACTAGCCTCAAATTCTTGATCTTTCAATATCATGTTATGTGATATGATGCAACTATACATGATTCTTCGTAGCGTGTTGACCTGACAAGCACGTGCGGGTTGTTGTATAATTCTACAATGACATTGTAAGACTCTGAAAGCTCGTTCAATATATTTTCTTGAACTTTCTTGAACTCTTTTAAACTTAATTGTTTTTTTATCCATTGCAATAGAAAACGATTTAGCAAACCTAGACCACCGAGGATAAATTTCATCTGCTAAATAGTAACCTTTTCCGTATGTATTTTCATTTACTACAAATGGAACTTCCGAAGTTGTATCGGCAAAAAGGTCAACAAATGATGAACCATATAAAACATTGAGATTGTTATCTGCCCCCGGAACCAAAAAATATGCATGCTAAATCTACAAACTATAATCCGCAACGGATTCAAATGAAGAGTCGGGTATTTATGATCACGTCTATTGAATTGACCATGTAAGACCTTTGGACAGTATGTCAATTCTCAATGCATACAATTAATACTTCCAGACATTCTCAGAAGTGCATGTTCTTTTTCTCGCAATGCATATAGTTGGATTTGATTAATATTAGGCTTTCTTAAAAACTCTCAAACGTATAAAGTATATATGCATTTAGTGAAGTTTAGTAAACTCTCACGTGAACAACGTTCACCAATTTGCAAGTACTCGTCAAATGCATCGGGTGACGAGCCGTATGCCAATTGGCGTATAGCGGATGTACATTTCATGGTAGGGCTAATACTCAAACGATCGATAGAACCGTAACGTCGTTAAAAAAACGAAAGTATTCGGGAAGAGGCTCAAGAATGTAATTGGTAATATCATTAACAATATCATTAAATAGTTTAAAAGTCATACGATACATTTGCCTAAAATTCCTCTTCGGGCATTTAGGTGGATTGTTTTCGTCGCTATAATAATCTTTCATTAGCCGTTGCTCCGCATCTTCTCATTCACGTGGTATGTATGTCCTAGTATGAAGACTCGAACTCTCGGCTTTTTGATTATCCAAAGCTTGATATTCTTCAAAATATTCAAAATATTGATAATA
The DNA here is from genome assembly GCA_026074375.1 of Tanacetum coccineum. Classification (NCBI taxonomy): domain Eukaryota; kingdom Viridiplantae; phylum Streptophyta; class Magnoliopsida; order Asterales; family Asteraceae; genus Tanacetum; species Tanacetum coccineum. The sequence goes on from BQNB010007487.1 coordinate 3,495, forward strand.
CCGTTCCACATCGTCTTGAGAGTAAAGATCGCAAAAATCGAACTTGTCTGGATCCATAACGTTTTTTCCAAAGAAATATTGTCGAGTTTGCGTATGTAGATGTGTCTGAAAAAATTAGAAGATTAATGAGGTATTTATATGATTTTTAATAAAGTGTAAAAATTTGGAAAAACTGGGTATTTATTACCCTCAAACGGCTATATTCACACCCATTTAAACATTCCAAGCGTTGGGTAGCGTTCAAAAAATATTAATAATATAGTACGATGGCCGGCACGATAGCGCGAGACGGGACGGCGCGAGCCATGGTGTGCTCTTGGCGCTATCATGCTACGTTTTTCGAGAAAACACGAGCAAAAACGCTGGACACCAAATGTTCTTAGAACGATATCGTCAAAACAAAAACTATTGCTAATCTATCACTTTGTATGTTGGCCTCAACAACATGTAAGAACCCAGACGGATGAAACCATATTAAAAGCTAAAACAACAGACAAATATGCTTGTACCTACTGACAAACCCACAAGTAAACAAGGTTGGAAAACTCTGAACTAACTTGATTGAACTGCACTAAAATCTAATGTTTGAGTTTGTAAACTAGGTAAACATTAGGTTGTGCTTGTAACACAACCCAAAAATGTAATATTGTCTTCTCAAGTTAGATATATATTATTGTGAAAGGAATATTAACGATTTATAAAAGAAAAGGGAAATGATATATCCTTTTACTACTTGTTTTTATTTATATTATATTTCTACTCACATGATCTTGACAAATGTCGTTACTAACGGTTTGAATGTAAAAATTAATGAATGAAGAAAAAACGTATGATATTATTGTGTGTATAAGGATAAGTAGACATAATTTAAAATGATATAGCAAAATTCAAAATAAAATTGTCATATCGAGCAAGGTTATATAGATAAAGTGAGGCGTGACGTGGCGGCATGGCCAAGTCTCAAGCCTTAGCGTGAGGCGTGACGACTTAGCGTTTTTAATGCGGAAAAAATTATTTATAAATATATAAATTTATATCATATTTCATAATTATATAGGGGGTAAATATTAGTAAATTCCAGCCTAAATCCAAAACATTAGTAAATGCAAGCCCAAATTCAAAAGATTAGTAAATGCAAGCCCAAATCCCATATATTAGTGAATACCTTAAATGATTTTTAAAAAAACTCGCCATGTCTTATGCTTTTGTCCGCCTTTTCACGCCTCAACTCACGCCACGCATAGAGTCGACACTTTGATGTATTTCGTAACTTTGAAGTCACGGCTCGCGCTTTGGCGTTGCCTTAACGCCGTCATGACGCGCCTTTTAAAACACCGTTATTGAGGCATTGACGCTATTATTTAAAAGCATGAGTACGCATGAAATTTCAATGCCTTTTTATGTGTGTTGTGAGGAGGTATGGTTTTTGATTGCCATGATTAGCCTAAAGACTTAAAAAAAAGTTAGATTTCATGTAGTCTAGAGTGATATAATTTTATTAGGTTAATTGTCTAAAATATAGTATATTTGTCACTTTTTGTAATTAGCATCGTCATTCAAAAGTAATTATTTCGTGCATATATTTTTAAATTTTGATTAATTTGTGTAAGAGTTTACCCACTTAACAGGTCAATTTTATGTATCACGTTACACCCCAAGTCAATTCCATGACCTCTAAGTCAACTTCCAGCTCAGTTTAGGCACTCATTCTCCACATACTTAAACCCCACCCAATTTTATTTGACCTAATTTTGCCTTCTCCTCGATCACCACACTACCCCTAATTATGCCTTCATCTTATTCTTCTAGATCACTCCAAAGACAAATGCAAGATATCATCCACCGTTCTCAATGCGACTGTGAATTGGCCATCCACGAGCAATTGTCATGGACGAAGAAAACCCCAAGAAGGAGGTTTAAAGCTTGTCCAATTTATGTAAGTTATGCGTTTTTCATTTATGAACTAAGTTTTTTGTTATGCTACATTGTTTATAAACGCTCTGATATAATATAGGATGAAGATGAAAAGTGTGGTGTCTATGAATTTCTTGATCCCAAACTTCCATCATAGTACTACAAAAACTTGTTGTACAAGATGCATCTTGAGAATGTGAAGTGTAAGAAGTTGAGTTATAATGATGATGATGTTCATTATAGAGAAGAAGGTTGCAAAGTTGAAGGAGGAGTTGAATTTTGCAGGGTCAAAACTGAACTTTTATGAAAAATTGAAGTATTCGGTTTTGTGGTTATACTTTGTATCAGTTGTTATCTTTTTAGTTGTGGTACTAGCTGTAATGTTCTTATGTTTCTATGTGATTGTAATCTTATAAATGTAATGTGAGATGTTTTGAATGAACTGATGTTACCAGTTATTTGCTAATCCAATGTTCCAAGTTCTTGAATTGATTTTCCAAGCTCTCTTACAAATTCTTAACATAATGATGTTACAATATTCCATGTTCTCAAAATGTAATGATGTTACAATGTTACAAGTTATTTTCTAACTCACATATACCATAACATAAACATAAGTCTCTATTTCATGTTTGAGGAGTACACTTACATGATTTTCACTAGTATGTACAAAATGGGGTTAAAAAAGTGGCAATCACACAAAGTGATCCTTGAGTGTTTACACGATACTCTAGAACAACTAATAAGGCACTAAAGTTGGAAATTCCCAACTATGAACAAAATACGGCATATCAAAGTGGCATCTAGATGCACACTTTGCATTAGTTTACATACAAGATTTAACAAAAATAGTGTTTATGTGCACAAGATACAAGTTCCCAAAATATGCACGTCAAGAGTGTGGTACAAGATACACTATGAAACTAGGTGTTCAAGGAATTTCTTCTGGATTGATCCCACACATGTGTACACTTGAGAAAGCTATTGGTTTAGGATCCTTTGGCTTTTGTGTCTTGGTGGAATAAAATGTTGTTGCCTTGTATGACTCTCTCATCTGGTTTGCTTCGGTTGCTTGGTTTGACATCGGAATGTTGCATTCAAGGATCACATTACAAGTTCCAACAACTTTAGAAGTTAAACAAAAAATCTTTACATTAAGTCCAAAATCATAAAAAACATATTACCTTCATTAGAGTTTGGTGAAACCATAGACTCGTGTGTTAGTAATGTAGGATGCTGCTGAACTGTCACACCTCGTCTAAGGCAGAAACACGAGGCGTGACGGAGGGATTGATCGTCATAACACATGGTGTCGCTATAGAGAAAACTAAAATGCATATTAATAAAAGTGTCACGACGTCCTCCGATCACAAGTGGATACTTGTGTCGTGACTTGTCGGATCACAACACATAGTCTAAAGGATTACAAGCCAAGCTCCCACACACGGAATAATACAAGTCTAGAGATAATTCAAAATACATGACTGAAAATCAAAGTTCTAAAATGAGTCCTTCAAGAAATGATCCTCACGGGATTCTCTTAGGTCTGCTGAGGCATCCTATCCTGACTTCAATGAGCAATCGCTTCACCTGAAAATGATACTCGAAAAGGTCAACTCAAAGTTGGTGAGCTCGTAGATTTAGAGTATAAACCCAATTGCTGTGCCAGAATTTGAGTAGGACAATAGTACAATATAATAGCGGAGTGCAAGCAGTATACATAGCAATCCAATAGTCATAGAATATCATAGCAATCAAGTCATACCGACCATTCAACAATGGTCCAAACGCTTATAGTCCTCCGCACCTATCGCCTACCAGCTGGAGCTACATAGATCAGCAAAATAGTTCTTAGTTATGTACCCCATAGCATGCATGAACATATACACCAGCATTTACATACGCAATTATAGGCACATAGCATTATCCAAAAGCATAGAATTAGTTTTAGCACAGAAGTAAACAGTTTGAAATAGATTTGAGTATCATTTTTCCTCAAGGAAAATAGTTTGAAAATGGAGCTACGAGAACTCACCTTTAACAAGGATGAATAGTAGCTGAGAATAAGAAGGTCAAACAACGTACAATGACGCCCAGTCACGACCTAGCCATTTATGTCCGACTCAAATATATGTTTGAAATGTGTATTTGAAAATGATGCATAAGAGTTTTGAAAATGTTTTGTATTACTGTTTTTAGTATTATTGGTTGTGTAGTGTTGGCAAGTTAAACTCGAAGAAAACACACTGTAGTATATACATTAGGTATTATTTACTTATACTATTTAAAGGAAATAGGTAAATAGAGTAAATAAGAAATAAATAAATAGACATTAAGTAATTAGAAATATGTTCCGGCAATTTACTCAGTAAATTCCAAGTTTATCTAGATTAGCTGTATAACCTATAAGAAACGACACATTTTTAAATGCGCTAAACAATTAGTAGGCGTTTTATAATTTATAAAATTATAAAATATATTTTTCGTCTTTTAGTCGATTATTATTAAAATAATAATATTTTATTATTTCGTTTTTTTGTCGCATTTTTGAGAAAGTAGTTTTAGTAAAATGTTTTTAAGTATAATATTTTCACAAGGTCTTAAACCTTATTTTCAAACACTTTTCCTCAAATAATCAATTTGCGACAAAATGCCAAATCCTACGTTTACATGACGTTTTATCAAAACATACTTTTCAAACGACTATTTTAACTATCCTAAACTTATATAAGTATAAATCTATTAAAAATCCGTTTTAAATGCTTAAGTTTACTAGTTTTTCACTTATTGGGCCATAATGCCCAATGTTAGTCCAAAATCCTTAGTTTTAGTTTTTAGTCTATAATAGGCCCAATATCGAATTTACTAGTTAACCCATATAAATGAAAAGCCCAATACTATGATAAGCTAAAAATACCAAAGTCAAATAAGCAAAAATAGTATGTCGACAAAATAAGTCGCATAGCCAAATAAGCCATAAGCCGTGAGCTTCATGGGTTCATTTTGGGATTTCCGGCCCAATAACCACAACTAGCTATCCAACTACTTAAACCGACATTTTTCGACTAAAACAAGCACTACGTATAAGTTGAAAATAAGCCGAACGAAGGACACCAAAAATAAGCCGAAGCTGATTGGGCCTTGGTTGGGCCGTGGGTTCGCATAAGCCCAAATAATACTTCCGAAAATACTATAAATCCAAGATGAATCCAATAAGTTATAAAATAAGTAAATAAGTACTTTAGTATCAAAATAAGCTAAGACAAGAAGTCACAAAATAAGACGAGGCTCACGAGCCCAAGCCTAAGCCGCGGTTAGGCTTGGCTTGTTAGGCCGTGACCTTATAAGCCCAAAAATAAGCTATACGAGCTTATTAATAAGTCGGTAAGCTACAAAGTACTTTTAGTTCTTGAATTAAGCCACGAAAATAAGTTACAAAATAAGCCGAGACCACGTGGGCCCTAATCTATGCCACGGTTGAGCTTGGTCTTTGGGCCGAGCCATCTCAGGCCCATGATAAGCTATATTAATGTCACACCCCTAGACGGGGCCTGGACGAAATACATGTCCGAGGGCGTGACGTCATAACAATCTCAACACAAGCAATAAAGAACGACCACTAATCATGGACGTTTAAAAACGTGTACTCGTTGCATAAAAGAAAATTTAATTAAGTTTTACAACCGATCATATGAAAGTTAAATGTAGCGGAAGCATAACAAAGTTTGATAATGACAACGAGTATATTAATAGATAAGTCTTGAAATTGGCGAAGTCACATAGCACATAGACTCCATTTAGCATCAAGAATCAAGCCAAGCTAAGCACCTGAGAAAACATGTTTAAAACGTCAACATAATGTTGGTGAATTCATAGGTTTAAGTTAATACAAGAGTGGACCACAAGATTTCAAAACGTATGCGACTACTATAACAGATACAACATCACATAAAAAGTATTTACTGTTACGCTAAGCTCATGACACCGATGCTAATAACAACAGGGCATATCATATCATGCCACATAGTATTCCTGCCCTTAACTGGTGTCCCAAACCAAAGACCACCACAACGCACAATCGACATGACATATATCCGTTTGTTCTTCGTTAAGTGGAACCAAAGCAGATAGGGATAATTAGTCCTAATAGATCTATTTACTCATTCGCGCTCACTTAACCAATCCAATTGGCCATAGGTGACTAACGGTTCATGATAGTTCGGGCAATAGTGGTTTGTAAGCAACTTAGGCAACACATAAACATGTAAAACTCACGTTAAGAACTTGTGTCCAATTTTAAAAGCAAACAATGTTTCTCACCCCAAAGTATAAAGCATTTGTAAATCGGTAAAAATGTGGATCTATGAACTCACCTTAAGCAAGTGGTGAATCGATAATCGAAGAGGAAGAAATAAAGCCGAAAGGTCCAATACGCGACCTAAATAAATGACGCGTCTTAGGTAAACGAAAGATAACCAAAACTTGTATGACACACTTTTAAGAGAAAAGACATCCACATGTGTTTGTGCTTTAGTTTGTTTAATAAAGTATGACTAAATAAAATTACAAAGTTTTTCGTTAAGTCTTGGCGTTTATCCAAAAATTACTACTTTTAGAAAGTTTCTATTTTAGGAAAGTTTTTAGTTTCAAGACGTTAATACCGTCCCCTATATTTGTTAAGTTTCCATATTTTCAAAATGCGCTAACTAACCATAATCGCTTAACTTCCAAGTCCGATCCGCTAAGTTTTACCAAACTTACTATTTTTAGTAACTTTATCGCTTTTCCTAAAATATGTTAATGACGTCTTCAAATGATGCTAATCTATATATATGTGTTACTATATGTTTCGCTAGAGTTTAGAAAGTCCAAAAATGTCCGAAAGTGTCCGAATACCCTTTTTACTATTCACATCAGCACACTATTCATTGGGTTTTGCCGAAAAATGTTTCAAGTTTCATTTGGCTATAACTTGGCCGTTTTAAGTCCGATTTTAAAGTGCGATATGTGAAAAACTATCTATTCGAAACAAGCTCTTCAAAAACTACTTTTACGCCTAATGAAGACATTTTTAGGTCGCTCAAAACCTCAAAACTAATTCGGATCAGCAACATGTCTTTTCATAAATACTCCCAAAAATCCATCCAAACACCACAATAGTGCTTATTCTAGCCTAATCCCGTTCACTACCAAACCAACCAACAAAACCACACTTAATTTAACCTAATCCCTTCATTTCTATTGTTGCAACACACTTTTCAACTCTGCTCACCATAACTTATAAAACAACAAACATAATACTTCCATTTTTATAAAAGTTATCAAGATATTTTGTCATTTCTTTTTTGAAAAAAGTAACAAAAACACATGGACTCTTAAACTTGAACAATATTCATAAGAATAAAAGAAATGAAACAAGAGATGGGCCAAGAATGCTTACAAGAATGAATAAATAAGTAGAGAATCACAGGATTTATACCCAACATAACTAGATCTATAAAACCCACTTATAAAATTAGAAACCCTAATTTTATAATCTTGAGAAACTCTTGAAAATTAACCAACCAATACTTGTATCTACCTTAGAAACCCTTGGAAATAAACTTAGAATGTTTGGATCTTGAAGAGGATCAAAGAAAATGAAAACCCTAAAGAGGGTGTGTGTGCCGTGGGTTAGCAAGAAGAGAGGGAGAGAAGAGATTTTTGTTGTTTGCTTTGAAATGGAGTGATAACCCTAAGTCTTGATATGACCTTGTATTTATAGGATTATAAGTAAGGTTTTTAAGTGTGATATGAAGTACTAAGTGACCAAGACACACCAAGGGTGTGTGTGTTGGTCGTTCGGCCGAAAGTCACCACAAGGGCCAAATAGCTCAAGTTTTTGAGTCATGGTTCATCCTATGGGTACTAGTTGGTCAAAATGCAAGTAACATTCGTACATACATGTATGTGTCACATGCGAAGTTCAAACTAGTGAAGAGTGCATAAAAGTGACTCCCTCAAAAGTCACTATCTCATGCTTACATGATCACATGCATGGAATATCCAAAAGATGCTTCATGAATTAATTTAGAGCTCAAGGTGTTTTGGTCTTGTGTTTTAGGTCTACAATATGTCAAGAGAGGGGAGGTGAATGAAATTTTTAACATTACAATGCTTGACGGATGATAACTCAAGTTTACACGAAAAGATTGCTGGTTTCGGGATTCCGTTTGATCGAAAACGCGAAAAACGTAATTCAAAAGATAAAACCCTAAAATTAATATCGGAATTGATTAAAAATCACGAAACACTTAGAAAAGTTAAAATATCTCATATAAAGCCTAAATTAATTAATAACCGATGTCGGGACGCGCCCGACGACGTTTTTCAGATTTACGCGGTTTAACTTCCTGGTAAACTGTCAGATTCATACGTAACATGAAAAAGTCAAAGATAATAATCGGAAAGGTTTAAAATGTTGACCTAAACTTATGGGGTGTGACATCTTTTCCCCGTTAAAAGAGCTTTGTCCTCAGAGCTTAGGACATAGCTTGAGACGCGGATTCAGGGTTAGCGAAAAGATGAGGGTACTTTTTCTGCATTTGGTCTTCGCGCTCCTAAGTATACCCGGGACCTCTTCTTGAATTCCAACGGACCTTCATAATTGGAATGCGACTTTGCTTCAAACGTTTAACTTTGTGGTCCATAACTTCAACCGATTCTTCAATAAAGTTGAGCTTGTCGTCGACGTGGATTTCGTCCAACGGAATAGCGAGCGGTTCGTCGGATAAGCACTTCTTAAGGTTTGAGACATGAAAAGTACTATGAACACGAATCAGTTTCTCGGGTAACTCCAGTCGATATGCAACCGTTCCAACTTTGGCGAGAATCTTAAAAGGTCCAATATAATGAGGGTTCAGCTATCCCCGTTTGCTGAAATGTATCACTCCTTTCCCAGGCGATACTTTCAACATAACCTTATCCCCAACTTGAAACTCCAATCGCTTACGTCTCTTATTAGCGTAGCTCCTTTGTCGATCACGTGAAGCTTGTAGACGATGCTTGATTTGGATGATCTTCTCTGTTGTTTCACGAACAATTTCTGGGCCAGTAAGCTGAGCGTCTCCCACCTCAGCCCAACAGATAGGTGAACGACATTTGCGACCATACAACGCCTTAAAATGTGTAGCTTTAATACTCGTATGATAGCTGTTGTTGTAGGAGAACTCTATCAATGGTAGATGTCTGTCCCATCCCTTTCTGAAGTCCATCACACATGCTCGTAGCATGTCTTCTAACGTTTGGATGGTCCTCTCACTTTGACCATCTGTTTGTGGATGGTAAGCCGTACTCATATCCAATTGAGTACCTAGGGCTTCGTTCAACGATTTCCAAAAATGAGACGTAAACTTACTGTCTCGATAAAAAATAATCGAAACTGGCACTCCATGTCTCGAGACTACTTCCTTCAAGTATTTTCTCATCAACTTCTCCATTGTGTCAGTTTCCTTCATTGGTAAGAAATGGGCAGACTTTGTGAGTCGGTCTACAATTACCCAAATTGTATCATGGCCAGACGTCGTCTTAGGTAACTTAGTAACGAAATCCATAGTAATGTTCTCCCATTTCCACACTGGGATTATGGGTTGAACCAACAAACCAGATGGTTTTTGGTATTATGCTTTAACCTTTGCACAGGTCATGCATTTACTGACATACGTGGCAATTTTTGCTTTCATGTTGGGCCACCAGTATAGCTTCTTCAAATCTTGGTACATCTTGTCCGATCTAGGGTGGATCGAATACTTAGACTTATGCGACTCGTGTATAATCAAAGTTCTCAAGTCACCAAAATAGGTTATCCAACTTCTATTCTTCAAACACAATGTTACGTCTGCACGTGGCTCCAGATTCTTAATCATGCCACACCAATCTTCTGTTCCATAATTCTCTTCCTTTCTTGCCTCAACCTGAGCGTTCAAGATCTGCACAGGGAGGTTTAAACCAATTGTCATAACCAAGGCTCGAACTCGTAGTGGCTTAGATATACTCTTTTGGCTCTACGCATCAGCCACCACATTCGCCTTTCTCGGGTGATAACGTAACTCACAGTCATAGTCACTTAACAACTCTAACCATCTACATTGTCTCATGTTCAACTCTTTCTGATCTAGAATATGTTGCAAACTCTTATGGTCAGTGAACACAACGTACTTCGTGCCGTAAAGGTAATGCCTCCACATCTTAAGAGCGAACACCACATCTCCCAATTCTAAATCATGTGTTGTATAGTTCATCTCATGGATTTTGAGTTGGCGGGATGCATAAGCTATGACTTTCTCCTTTTGTATCAACACTATGCTTAATCCCTTGTGAGAAGCATCACAATATACTACGAAGTTTTCACTTCCTTTGGGCAATGCCAAAATCAGTGCACTACACAACTTTTGCTTCAATGTCTGGAAAGCAGTTTCCTCCTTTTCACCCCAATTGAACTTTACACTTTTCTGAGTCAGCTTCGTCATAGGCTTGGCAATTTTGGAGAAACCTTCGATAAATCGTCGATAGTAACCGGAAAGACCTAGAAATTGGCGAATTTCTGTTAGAGTCTTGGGTGATTCCCAATCCTTGATTGACCCAATCTTCACAAGATCAACATGAATGCCTTCACTATCAATCACGTGTCCAAGAAATTGTACCTTCGACAGCCAAAAGTCGCACTTCGAGAACTTGGCGTACAACTCTTCCTTCTTGAGCAACTCCAAAATTAGTCTAAGATGTGCATCATGTTCTTCCTTGGTCTTTAAGTAGATTAAGATATCATCGATGAACACGATCATAAATTTATCTAAGTATGGTCTGCATACTCGGTTCATCAAGTCCATGAACACTGCCGGCGCGTTAGTCAACCCGAAAGGCATCACTTGGAACTCGTAGTGACCATAGCGGGTCCTAAACGCCATCTTTGGGATATCCTCATCACGAACTCTGAGTTGGTGATAACCAGACCTCAAGTCGATCTTCGAGTACACACTTGATCCTTGCAACTGATCAAACAAGTCGTTGATTCTCGGAAGTGGGTATCGATTCTTTTCAGTAAGCTTGTTAAGTTTACAGTAGTCGATACACATCTAAAAAGAGCCGTCTTTCTTTTTGACAAACAAAACCAGAGCTCTCCAGGGTGAGGAACTTGGTCTTATAAATCTTTTGTCAGAAAGTTCTTGTAGTTGGGTAGACAATTCTTCCATTTCCGATGGTGCTAATCTATACGGGGCTCGAGCTACAGGTGCAGCACCTGGGACTAAGTCGATTTGGAATTCAACTTGTCGTATCGGTGGTAATCCAGGTAAGTCTTCAGGAAAGACTTCTAGAAAGTCCCGTACAGTCGGCACGTCTTCGAGTTGCTTCTCCTTCGACTCGTCTTTGTTTTACTTCACTATAACCTGCGCCAGAAATAGTTGACAACCTTTCTCCATATACTTCTGGGCCTTTACACATGATATAATGCTCAATGTTGATTTATTCTCCTTGTCACTTTTGTCTGCTTGAATGATCAGAATTTCATTTCCGTAAGGAATACGCACTATCTTCTCGTCACAGACAATCACTGCATGATTCTTTGCTAACCAATCCATGCCGATGATAACATCAAAACTATCCAAATCTATGAGCATCAGGTCGATATTAAATAGATGTCCTAACAATCCTAATGTACAGCCTCTAAGCAAAGTGTTGGTTTCTGAAGTTCTTTCGTCAGCTAGCTCAACAGCGTAACTAACGTCTAAGGCAGAGGGAATGATATCTAGCAATGCACTAAAATTATTTGATACGAAACTTCTATCGGCACCCAAATCAAATAACATATAAGCATGCTGATCGTTGAGAAGGAACGTACCCGTGACAGTGTTGGAACCCGAGTTAGCGTCACCTCCTCCTAGGACATATGCTTTGCCTCTTGCATCAGGAACTCTTGCTTTATTCCCACGGTTTTGGTTCTTGACTTTGGGACAATCCTTTCGGTAATGTCCTTGTGCACCACACTTAAAACATGTAATAACTCCCTGATTCGGCCTTAGAGTTCCTTGAGTAGATACAGTCATAACAGATCTGCAATTCCTGGCCAGATGTCCAACCCTCTTATAGTTATGACACTTACCAGTACACTGTCCTTCGTGGTGTAGCTTACACCTATTGCAGAAAGGAATTGTTCCTTCATAACCATTCTTCTCATTGTTACCAGCCATATAGGCTCTAGCAACATCCTGACCTTCAGTATTCTGTCGTTTGTGGGGTGGTTGCTGCCCACAGTTGTTTTTATAGTTGTTGTTCAATCTCTTCTTGTTCTCTGCGTTTCTTACAGCATAGCCCTTCAACTTTTGATCCAACATGTTGTTGGCAATTCGAACAGCATCTTGTAGTCTTGTGAGTTCTGCAGCAATTACATTCCCTTGGATATTACCAAGAGGACCTCCAATGAATCTCTCCACCCGATCCTCCTCCCCGGGGACCATTTTGGTGCACATCATGGTAAGTTCTTGGAACCTTTGAGTGTAAGTAGCCATGTCATTGTTCTTCACCGACAAACTCCACAACTCGGTTTCCATATTTTGGATCTTATTTCTTGGGCAGTACACTTTAGTCATCAGCTTCAACAGCTCTCTCCATGATAAAGCGTATGCAGCATCAGTTCCGATGGTTCTCTTGTGAGAATTCCACCAGGTTAATGCACTGTCGAGTAAAGTACAGGTAGCATACTTCACTTGATATCTCTCCGGACAGTTGCTGATGTGAAACACAGTTTCCATCTTTTCACTCCATCTTATCAAACCAACCACACCTTCTGTTCCTTTAAAACTCAGTGGTTGACATTTCATGAAATCTTGGTAAGTACATTCATGAGCACCAGGCCTGTCGCCTCTTCCATTCACATTACGGTTCTCATTACCGTCACCGTTGTCGCCTCCATTGTTTCCATTTCCAGTACCATTTCCATTACCATTTCCATTACCATTTCCATTACCATTTCCATTACCATTTCCATTACCATTTCCATTACCATTTCCATTACCATTTCCATTACCATCTCCTCCTCTATTGTCATTCCCATTCCCGAGTTCAAGATCTCGGTTAACCCGGCGAGCCTCTAGAGCTGCGTCCACACGTTGGTTAATCATTTCTTCAATTGCGGCAGAGGTCATACCGGAACTAGTGTTAGTCATTGTTCTACATCACAAGACACAACCCATGGTGAGATTTTGAACAATACACGATTATTAGATAACGATCATTTAATACATGCTATGAAATAAAATATAATTACAACACGATTGCCAGAACGAATAAATAACAATATAGATAAATAAGCGAGAGAATCAAAACAAGCTTTTCATTTCAAGAATAAAATCATAATTCGGTTACCACCAAAATCCAAAATAGGTACATGATCCACAATTATTTCTACTGCTAACATCTAGACCTAACCATCAATCTAGTGTCCTATATGATAATGGTACTACTAGTCTACGGGCGAAAACCCAAATGTCTCTCAACATATGACTCTAACCTCCTAAGTCTCCCCCGAGTATCATCGCGATCCCTACGAACTTGAAAAAACTCCTCTTGTGAAAGAGACATGTGAAGACAAAGACTGTTCACACGATCCCTCTCGATATCCAACATAGCACGAACCTTAAGGTTCTCCAACCTCAAGCTGTTAATCCTCTCGATCATACTAACTCTCTGTCCCCTGGCTATCAACTGATCAGCCTCCAACCGTCTCTAAACAGTCTCAATCCCGACAATCTTATCAATACAAACCTTAGACATGTGATGGTAAAAGTCATGCACAACATCATTCAAGTCAATCGGCATATCCTCGAATGACCTAACAATGCCATCCCTAGTGCCAGACGAATCAGAAGAATTCTCTCCAGCTAGCTTTACAATCTCTTCCTCAACTATCGGTGCCGACATCGGGTCGCTACCTACCTCAACCGTGTCTCCAGCACTGGTGTCAGCTTCATACTCCTCGGTGTCATCCCTGACATCCCTAGGGTCAATCTCAACATGATCTCTAACATCATCTTCATCACCAATACCCAACTCCATATCAACCTTAGTCTCTATAGGATCAATCTCGGTATCCTCCTCTATGCTAGCCTCAGACGAATATGATTCTCTGAACCTCTTATAAGGTGGTAAGAGATCATTACGGGTAGGAGCTAATGATCCCATAACTGGTGTAGATGATGGTACAAAATCAACCAGGGATCTACATCTCTTGCGAGATGGTCTAGCAGAATGTAGGGGTCTCTCTGATGAATCTCCTGATGATGACTCTGATGTAGTCGGTGGATACAAAGTAGATAATGGAGCAGCACACCAACGAAAAAATGCCTCACTACGTCGTGGTGCTCTCCTCGAAGGGTAACCCAATCTAGGTGATACATCTATAGTCGAAGATCCAGAATGAGCCTGATTTGGTGCATCCAAACCCAAAGAATGAACTGGGGAAGAATCCGAAGATGAACTAGAAGAAGATGGGTGATGGTCTGAAGAACGAGGTGATGCATGCCTCCATGCTAATCTGCGAGCTGGTAAAGGTCCAACTCTCTTCCTCGCAGGCAATAACTTATGCGGCCCATTAAGATGGGTGCGGTAAGGTCGACCAAAAGGAATAGCCTCCCCGGGTAGGATAAGAATCACTGACCGTCGACGAATTCCGGGCGGGGCAGTAACAGGATCAGTAGGAAACTCAGATGATGATGATAGATGTGCTGTTACCCTGCTCCTCTAACGAGCAACGCTAGCAACATAAGGGTCCTGCGATAGTGGTTCATCAGAAGAATCAGGAGCCTCAGAAGAATCGGTGCATAAGAATGGTGAAATAGCTAGTAGTGGGGAAATGTGCTCTGGTGAAGACATCTCATCTGGTGAATCAGAATTGGAACCTAAATAGGGAACCAAGCCACACAATCCAGTGGGTGAAGCGACAAGAGTCGTCTCAACCACAGGAGCGACAGATGAAATAACAGGAGCAATAGTAGAAGCATCTGGAGCAACCACAAAAGTAGAAGGAATGACAGTAGGAATATCACCAAAAAGAATAACCCGAGAGGGCGGTGATCCCACACTCTCATCCGATGAATCAGAAGAAATAGCAATAGCTAAAGCTGCCATGATCTGCACAAGCAAAAGTTTATATAAATCTCCTTTATATGAAACCATGCAACAAAAACAAACAATGTATGAAATGAATGCAAGGTAAATATGGCAATATGTAATAGTCTCAAATATATATAAAAAATCTTATATATATATATATATATATATATAATATATATTATATAATATATATATATAGCAAGATAACAACACGTAAGGACAGATAGAGGCACATAGGACATCACATACTGGTTACTAGACCAACCATAGTAATAACAACTGGTTCTCTATAAACCTTGCTCATGATACCAATCTTCACAACCACCCCAGACGGGGCCCGGACCGAAAAACGTTGTCCAGGAGGGGCGTGACGTCAAACAATCCGAACACAAAACATAAGAACCCCGACCACTAATCATGGACTTTGAAAAAAGTGTACTCTCGTCGCATAAAAAAAAATAATTTAAGTTTTTACAACCCTCATAAGAGAGTTTAAATGTAAACTGAACAATAAAAAGGTTTTTGACCAATGACAACGAGTATATAAATATATAAGTCTTGAAATTGGCGAAGTCACCAAGCACATAGGACACTATTTAAGCATCAAGAATCAAGCCAAGCTAAGTACCTAAGAAAAAAACATTTTAAAAACGTCAACATAATGTTAGTACTTCATAGTTTAAGATTAATAACAAGAGTGACCACAATATTCCAAAACGCATGCGACTACTATAACAGATACAACATCACATAAAAAGTATTTACTGTTACGCTAAGCTTATGACACCGATGCTAATAAAACAGGGCATATCATATCATGCCACATAGTATTCCTGCCCTTAACTGGTGTCCCAAACCAAAGACCACCACAATGCACTCTCGTTAATCATGAACATATAACTGTTTGTTCGCTAACTAATTTAAACCAAAATGCCAATAGGGGGTAATTTAAGTCTCAATAATCTATTTAGGTCAATCGCCTCACTAACAATACTGAGTGGCCATAAGATGCGACTAAACGTTTTCATGATAGTTCGGGCAATAGTGGTTTGTAAGCAAACTTAGGCAACACATAAACATGTAAAACTCATGTTAAGAACTTGTGTCCAATTTTAAAAGCAAACAATGTTTCTCACCCCAAAGTATAAAGCATTTGAAAATCGGTAAAACGTGGGGCTATGAACTCACCTTAAGCAAGTGGTGAATCGATAATCAACGAGGAAGAAATAAAGCCGAAAGGTCTTACACGCGACCTAATTAAATGACGCGTCTTAGGTAAACGAAAGATAACTGAAACTTATACGACACGCTTTCAAGAGAAAAGACATCCTTATGTGTTTGTGCTTTAGTTTGTTTAATAAAGTATGACTAGATAAAATTAAAAAGTTTTTCGTTAAGTCTTGGCGTTCATCCAAAAATTACTACTTTTAGAAAGTTTCTATTTTAGGAAAGTTTTTAGTTTCAGACGTTAAATACCGTCCCCCATATTTTTTAAGTATCCATAAATTTTCAAAATGCGCTCTACTACCTTAATCGCTTAACTTCCAAGTCCGATCCGCTAAATTTTACCAAACTTACTATTTTTAGTAACTTTTATGGGGTTTTTTCAAAATATGTTAATAGACACCTTCAAAATGGATGTAAATCTATATATATGTGTTACTATATATTTTCGCAGAGTTAGAATGTCCAAAAATGTCACGACAACCTAACTTTTACTATCACGATCAGCACACTATTCATTAGTTTTTGCCGAAAAATATTTTTAAGTTTTATTTGGCAATAACTTAGCCATTTATAATCCGATTTTGATGTGCGATTTGTGAAAAAAGCTATCTATTCAAAACTAACTGCTTCAAAAACTACTTTTACGCCTAATGAAAACATTTTAAGGTCGCTTAAAACCTCAAAACAATTTCAGGACAGCAAGCACTTTTTGTCAAAAACGCAACCAAAATCCACCCAAACTTCACAATAGTGCCTAGTCTAGCCTAATCTCCATTCACAACTAATCCACAACAAAACCACACATAAATCTAACCTAACCTCATCATACTATGTTGCAACCCACTTTTAAATCATCTCACCAATCCATAACCATATAAAACAACAAACATAATACTTCCATTTTTAAAAAAGTTGTCAAGTTACTTTTATTATTTCTTTTTAAAAATAACACAAACACATGGACTATATAAGACCCCTTTTGGGGAACAAATATTCATAAGAATTAAAAGAAAATGAAACAAGAAGATTACCAAGAAATACTTACAAGAATGAAGAACACAAGTAGATAATCACAAGATCTATTCCCAAAAATGACTATATCTATAAATACCACTTTTTCTGGTAAGAGGACTCAACCCCGTAAATTAAAAAATAAATTCGTCAACAAACCTATAAAACCTACTTATGAAAATAAAAAACCCAATTAAATAATCTTAGAAAAATTTTTGGAAATCAACCAACCAATACTTATATATACCTTAAAACCCCTTGAAAGAACTTAGAACACTTGGATCTTTGATAAGAATCAAATAAAATAAAACCCTGAGATAGGGTGTTTGTGCCCGTGAGCAAGCAAGGAGAAAGAGAGATGAAGATGTGTTGGATATTTTGATGCTATGTAATAGAATGAAACCCAAAGTTGAGAGTATTCAAGGATTTATATGAAGGATTAGGTTAAGAGTAACCATATGTACAAGTAAGTAACCAACACACACCAGAGGTGTGTGTACACCTTTGCTCGGCCAAAACTAAGCCACAAGGACCATGGGTTTAAATTTTCCTAGCTAAGGTTTCAAGAAAATGAGTCCATGGTTCAAAAATACTAGTTCAAAGAGTGTAAGAATGTGTAATGTATCACATGCTGAGGTTACATGGGGAGGTTACACATGAAGAAAATTTGACACTCTTATGTGTCACTTTCTATGTTTACATGCATACATGAGTGTAAGTTTCAAAATAAGATGCTAAATCTTTTATTTAGGATACAAGGTGACATTTGTTGTAGTTTAGGCGTCCAAATTCGCTAAGACAAGGAGGTGACCAAAATTTTAACATTACAATGCTTGTCGGATGATAACTCGAGTTTACGCGAAAAGATTTCGGAGTTTTGGCTGATCTGTTGGTCAAAAACGCGAATAAACGCAAGTTTAAAAGATAAAACCCAAAAATTCATATCGAAGTGATTAAAAATCGCAAACACTTAGAGAAAAGTTAAAATATCTCATATAATGCCTAAATTTATTAATAACAAAGATGTCGAGACGCGCCCGATGATGTTTTTCAGATTTACGCTGTTTAACTTCCCGGTAAACTGTCAGATTCAAATGTAACATGAAAAAGTTAAAGATAATAATCGAAAAGGTTTAAAATAATGACCTGGAACTTATGGGGTGTGACATCCTTTCCCCATTAAAAGATCTTTGTCCTCAAAGCTCAGGACGTAGCTTGAGATGCGGATTCAGGGTTAGCAAAAAGATGAGGTAACTTTTTCTGCATTTAGTCTTCGCGCTCCCAAGTAAATTCATGACCTCTTCTTGAATTCCAATGGAACTTCATGATTGGGATGCAACTTTTCTTCAATAGTTTAACTTCGCAGTCCATAATTTTAATCGGTTCTTCAATGAAATTGAGCTTGTCGTCGACGTGGATTTCGTCCAACGAAATAGCGCGGTTCGTCGGATAAGCACTTCTTAAGGTTTGAGACGTGAAAAGTACTATGAACACGGCTTAGTTTCTTAGGTAACTTAAGTTGATATGCAACCGTTCCAATCTTGGCAAGAATCTTAAAAGGTCCAATGTAACGAGGGTTCACCTTTCCCCGTTTGCCAAAACGTATCACTCCTTTCCAGGGCGATACTTTCAACATAACCTTATCCCCAACTTGAAACTCCAATGGCTTACGTCTCTTATCAGCGTAGCTCCTTTGTCGATTACGTGGAGCTTGTAAACGATGCTTGATTTGGATAATCTTCTCTGTTGTATCAACGAACAATTTTCTTGCCATAAGCTGAGCTCACCCACCTCAGCCCAACAGATGGTGAACGAACACTTGCGACCAATACAAAACGCCTTAAAAGGTGAAGCTTTAACACTCTATTATTAAGTTGTTTGTTGTAGGAGAACTCTATCAATGGTAGATGTCTGTCCTATCCCTTTTCGAAGTCTATCACACATCCTCGTATCATGTCTTCTAAACGTGTTTCTATGATTGGATGGTCCGCCACTTTGACTATCTATTTGTGGGTGGTAAGCCGTACTCATATCCAATTGAGTACCTAGGGCTTCGTTTAACGATTTACAGAAATGAGACGTAAACTTACTATCTCGATCAAAAATAATCGAAATTAGCACTTCATGTCTCGAGACTACTTCCTTCAAGTATTGTCTTGTCAACTTCTCCATTGTGTCAGTTTCCTTCATTGGTAAGAAATGGGCAGACTTTGTGAGTCGATCTATAATTACCCAAAATGTATCTTGGCCAGACGTCGTCTTAGGTAACTTAGTAACAAAATCAATAGTAATGTTCTCTTATTTCCATACTGGTATTAACCGGGATGATACACAAACCATATGTTTTTTGTGTATGCTGCTTAACCAATGCCCAGTGGTCCATGCATTTACTGATATATGTGGTGCAATATCTGCTTTCATGTTGGGCCACCAGTATAGCTTCTTCAAATCTTGGTACATCTTGTCCGATCCAGGGTGGATTAAATACTTTGACTTTTGACTCGTAGCATATAAAGCTCATCAAGTAACCAAACATAGGTTATATCCAACTTCTATTCTTCAAACACAACGTTTCGTCTGCACGTGGCTCTAGATTCTTAATCATGCCACACAAATCTTCTTTTCCATAATTCTCTTCCTTTCTTGCCTCAACCTGAGCATTCAAGATCTGTACAAGGAGGTTTAAACCAATTTTCATAACCAAGGCTCGAACTCGTAGTGGCTTAGGTCTACTCTTTCGGCTCAACGCATCAGCTACCACATTCGCCTTTCCCGCATAATAATGTAACTCACAGTCGTAGTCACTTAACAGCTCTAACCATCTGTGTTGTCTCATGTTCAACTCTTTCTGATCTAGAATATGTTACAAACTCTTATGATCAGTAAACACAACGCACTTCATGTCATAAAGGTAATGTCTCCACATCTCGAGAGCTATGACTTTCTCCTTCTGCATCAACACTGCGCCTAATCCCTTGTGAGAAGCATCACAATATACTATGAAGTTTTCACTTCCTTCGGGCAATGCTAAAATCGGTCACTACCAACCTTTTGCTTCAAATGTCTGGAAAGCAGTTTCCTCTTTTTTACCCCATAGAACTATAAACACTTTCTGAGTCCAGCTTCGTCATATTCCTTGAGCAATCTGGAGAAGACCTACGAAAATCATCTGTAGTAACCAGCAAGACCTAGAAATTGGTGAATTTTTGTTGGAGTCTTGGGTGATTTCTAATCCTTGATTGACTCAATCTTCGCAGGATCAACGTGAATGCCTTCACTATCAATCACGTGCCTAAGAAATTGTACCTTCGATAGCCAAAAGTCGCAATTCAGGAACTTGGCGTTCAATTCTTTCTTCTTGAGCAACTCCAAAATTAGCCTAAGATATACATCATGTTCTTCCTTGGTCTTCGAGTATATCAAGAATATCACGTTTAACAGTCACAAATTTAGTCAAAGTATGGTCTCATACCCGGTTCATCAATTCCATGAACACAGCCAGTGTCTTTTGTCAACTCGAAAGGCATCACTGTAAACTACGTATGACCATAGCGGGTCCTAAACGCGCGTTCTTTGGGATATCCTTGTCACGAACTCTGAGTTGGTGATAACCATACCTCAAGTCGATCTTCGAGTACATACTTGATCCTTGCAATACTATCAAACAATTAATCAGATTCACAAAAGTGTTAATCAAATCTATTACAGTAAGCTTGTTAAGTTCCCGTAGTCGAGAACACATCCGAAAATGAAGCATCATCTTTTTGACAAACTAACCCAAGCTCCCCAGGGTGAGGAACGTGGCCTTATGAATCCTTTATCAAAAAGTTCTGGTAGTTGAGCAGACAATTCTTCCATTTCCGACTGTGCTAATCTACACAGGGCTCGAGCTACAGGTGCAACGCCTGGGACTAAGTCGATTTGGAATTCAACTTGTCGTATCGGTGGTAATCCAAGTAAGTCTTCAGGAAAGACTTCTGGAAAGTCTCGTACAGTCGACACGTCTTTGAGTCGTTTCTCCTTCGACTTGTCTTTGTTTTCTTTCATCGCAACCTGCGTCAAAAATAGTTGACAACCTTTCTCCATATACTTCTGGGCCTTTACACATGATATAATGCTCAACGTTGATTTCTTCTCCTTGTCACTTTTGTCTCCTTGAACGATCAGAATTTCATTTCTGTAAGGAATACACACTATCTTCACGTCATAGACAATCACTGCATGATTCTTTGCTAACCAATCCATGCCGATAATAACGTCGAAACTACCCAATTCTATGGCATCAGTTTTGATATAAAATGGACGTCCTAAAAAACCTATGAAATAGTCCCTCTAAGACAACAGTGTTGGCTTTTGAAGATCAATCCATCAGCTTGCTCGCCAGCGTAACTAACACTAAGGCAGAGGTAAATGATATCAAGCAATCACTAAAAGTCATTTGAATACGAAATTTTTATCGTCACCCCCAACTTACTCGCCGATAGCACGAATCAAATCACAACATAATGAGATTAATACCGACTTCCAACGGATTTCCAATAGATATGATTTCCGTCGAAAATCTGTCGCCAGTTTACATTATTTACCGTCAACTTTCCAACGCCGTACCGACCTCTATACTTATATGTCGCTATTCCATCAGAAATGTTTTGATTTATTATTAATTTTTTAATATTTTTTGTTTCACACAGAAATCCGTCACAAAAAATTATTATTTCTGAGAGAATTCCGAGAGAGAAATATCAAAAACATGTTTGTTATCTTGTTGCTATTTTCAAAGTAATATTTAATATCTAAAACAAGAGTGTTATATTGACGAAAGTAATATAATATGACATAACTTATTTTACCACTACAATGTAATGTATTTTTGATCTAAAATCTCAAAACATAATAAATTTCGTTGACTACAACTTAAAATATGCGTTTGTTATAAAATGCTAAGAACACTAGGTATGGTTGGTGTCATGGCTTGAGCCGTGGGCCAAAAATGATATTTTTTCTCCACAACACCAAAAACTCCCATAACATCAAAAAGTGCTTTCTTGGTTAATACCATATTTTTTAGTGTTATGGAGAACTTTTCATTTTTCTTTTCATTTTTATAAAAAAAAAAAGAAACTTATAAACTTAAAACTTAAATTTCATTAATTTAAAAAAAACATTATATAAACTTAAAAAAAAACATAAACTTAAATAGAAAAAAAATAATAAACATAAATAAAATACGACAACAATTTAAAAGTTAAAATACGTCGTCCGGGCCTTCTCTTTCAAAGCCTCGATCCTAGCCGCGTCTTCCGGATTCATCCCCGTAGTGTCGAAAGTAAGAATCTTCAAATTTTCGTTTCTTTTTCGAAATATCTCGCTCCCCCAACGGCTAGTTTTTTTTTTTAAATATGAAAACGCTAAAACGCAAGAAGCGGTACAGCTTCTCGCGTTTTCAAGTCGCGTTTTCGCCCACCGCGTCGGCTGATGGTGGCGGCGCGAGAGGTGAAAACGCCACCCACGGTGTGGTTCTCGCGCAGTGAGGTGGCGTTTTCGCCGATGGCTCAAGCCATCAGCCACCGTAACTTGTGATTTAAGCGTTAGTATTTTAACATTTTCCATTTGTTAATTGTTACCACATTTTCACTCTTCACTCTTCACTTTAACTCAGATATTTTCACTTTTCACTTTTCTCACATTTATTACCACATTCTCACATTAAAAAAAACACTTTCAGATTCCATTTTCCTTCCACCGCACCATATCGCCACCGTTCCTCGCTCGTTCGCCGTCGACTGGACTGGATGAATTGATCTGTGGGCGGGTGTTGTTATAATGTTAGTTGAGGTCGAATTTAGTATTTGACGAAGGGAAATGGATTTGTGATCGGGAGATAATCGTAAATGGCTAAAATCACTATCACTACTTTTTGAGACGGGAAGGGAGTAGAAGGTGGGAATAATAGAGCTTGAAAGTAATTGTTCCACTGACCTCTGGGTCCATAAGTATTAACTAAAATACCTTGCGATGATAGTTTGTTGGGATTTTTGTGTGGAGAGGAGTTAAGTGGGAGTAGGTTATAGATTATATGGTGGTTCTGGTGGTGAGGTGAGAGATTGTAGTGATTAATAGTGGGCAGAGATTGTGGTATTAGGAAGGGTGGTTTTGAATTATTTGTTGTGTTTGGGGGTGTTTTTAGAGTGTGGGTAGTTTACAGATGGGGGGGGTGATGTAGGGGAGGGCGAGCTTATTGAAAGTAATAAGTAAGTTGAGCGCGTGGAAGTTAAGTCGTAATTAAGAGGAAGGAATAGGTAAGGGTTTTGGTAAAATGAAGTATTAGGGTAAAAAGCCGGGCACGTCCGACCGAAAACCCAGTTATGCCTTATAGAAAAAAAAAAAAAAAAAACCGGACCGGACCGAGGACCGAATCGTTTTCTAGTTTAATTTCATAATTTCTAGGTTTTTCTTAAACGTTTTAGTTCGTTATTGTTTAATTTGACTTTTTCAACTTCCCAAACTCATTCCTTCCTTCAAACTCAAATCTTCGATCGTATCGATTTACCATTCCAGCCTCGTTGGGGATAAACGACCCGGGAAAGCTCTATACTACTTCTCGGTTTTACTGATTGTGTTGATTTTTACACTTAGATATATATTTTATATTTTAATATATATTATATATATTTTTAGTGTAAACTCAGCCAGTCACCACCATTCGCCGTCGATCGGATCGCCACCGTTCGCCGTCGATCGCATCGTCAACCACTTTGCCACTGTTTGTTACCGTTCAAATCACTTTTATCAAGGTTTAATACTTCTTTTTTAGTTTTGTTTGTTTCGTTTATGATAAGTTATTGTTTGTTTGTGATATTTTGCCCTAATTTGTTGTGTCTGTTTTGATAAGTAGTTGTTTCGTAGTGTTTGGCTCAAAAAGAGTGGCGGTAATTATTGTTTATTTTCTTTTGAGCTTTTTAATTCATGTTTGTGCTATGTGTTTGATAAGAAATGAATGCGAATAAGTGTTTAAGTGACTGGAGAATATAACTGTGCGTTTGTGTAAATTTTAGTTGGAGGTCGAATTAGTTATTTGCCGAAAGTGAAATGGAATTTGATCGTGAGATAAACATAAATGGGCAAAATCTAACACTACATTTAGCGACATGAAGGGAGTAGATGAGGCAAAATCTAAGCTTGAAGAAATTGTTCACTACCTCAGGGTCCCTAAGGTATAAAACACACTCCCTTCTATCCATTTTTAGCTGTTTTTGGAGCTTATTCGATACATATGTCTTCTTTCTAGCATCACATGTTGGTTCTGTTTGGCTTCTTCTCATTTCTAGAAAACCTCTTTTTTCTTCTCATTTTTAGCTTCTTCGCGTTAGTTAAATCCAGCTATATGTGAGATATATGGTGTGTGTATATATCGTGAGATAGTTAGTTGCGCTTGGTGATCAGTCTAGTAAGTACAATAGATGTTAGCCAGAGCTATAGCTGGAGAAGCAGGTGTCCCATTCTTCTCGTACAGTGGTAGTGAATTTAAAGAAATGTTTGTTTTGACTGTCGTGTCGCGGTTCCTAACCCAGATGTTAAAGGAAGAAGACAAATAATGGAATCTCATATTTCAATGGTATTTCTTTTACTTTTTTGCAAAATAACGGTTTCTTATATATAGATGGATAATGTGTTGGGTAACTGGTGTAGCTATTCACACTGTTGGAGCCCACGCGGTTCACAAGGCAGCGATCGTCCCACGTTGCATGGCTTCTTGGTATGGTGGCCGAGATTATCATATTTATGTTGCAACTTTTATTAGGATATTTCTGCCTTTGATTATCATATAATAGTAAATAACCTATTCCATAATCTTTTCTTCAGGGCTATAACAAGTGGTTCATGGTCGAGGTTGTAATGCCAATTCATTGGATGATACATATTTCGGGGTAGACGAGGAGCTACTTTATGCTTGTAAGGTTAATCCAGTTGAAGGTACTATTTTGTGTCTTGAACTTGGGATTCATTAATATATCCGGTGTTAAGTTGATGAGCATATGATCTTTGTTTCTTTATATTTCAAACATTACGTCCCTATACAGAACATTCCATTCTTTTGTTTGAACTAAAAAACACATTCTTGAAGCCAGAGAATGATTTTCAGACTGACTATTTCATTTGGATTGTGATTGTCAGAGCTCAATGGACAGGGATATTAACAACAATTGCTACTGAAATGCTATTAAAATAGTTAAAGTTTTACATAGGCCCAACGATAATATGCGGAAGCGAATAAAAGGTTTTA
The DNA here is from genome assembly GCA_026074375.1 of Tanacetum coccineum. Taxonomy (NCBI): domain Eukaryota; kingdom Viridiplantae; phylum Streptophyta; class Magnoliopsida; order Asterales; family Asteraceae; genus Tanacetum; species Tanacetum coccineum. The sequence continues at coordinate 29,077 of BQNB010007487.1, forward strand.
AAGTTTGACAACGATGTTAACATAGATAATAATAATTCTTGAAAATCGGTCCAATGCAAGGCAACACCAACAAGCAAGCAAAGACATCCATAGCTAAGCACCTGAGAAAAACATGCTAAAACGGTCAACATAAAGTTGAGTGAATTCATAGGTTTAAATTTAATATTAAAGGTGGACCACAAGTTCACAGTACGCACGTGACAGTTATAGGAGATACAACTTCACATAAAAAGCATTTACGTTTGCACTAAGCTCATGACACCGAAGCTCAATTTAAAAGGAAGCATTTTATATGCCAAATAGTATTCCTCGCCCTAAAGGTATCTGACCAGGATCACCTATTGACATTCCGACATGGTATATATCCGTTTGTTCGGGACCTCTGAATCTAGTAAGCGCTACTTACCCGGATAGGGATAATTACTCCCAATAGATCTATTTACAACATTCGCGCTCACTTAACCAGTACGGTCGGTTAAGCAATTGACGGTTCATGATAATTCGGGCATTAGTGGTCTATTCGCTACTTAGGCAACACGTAATCAGGAAAAGAAAACGTAAAATAACTGTGCCCATAGTTTGAAAACAAGCAATGTTTCTCACCCCAAAATAATAAAGCAAAAGTAGTAAAACATGGGGCTATGAACTCACCTTAGTAAAATGAGCAAATGACAATCACGCAAGTAAAAGATAGTATAGAAATCTAGCCACGACCTAGAATAATAACGCGTCTCAGAAACACGGAAAGCATGCCAAGAATTGCACAATATGTTCATCACCAAAAGACATCCATGTGTGTTTGCTTTAGTTTGATTATCAAATCATGACGAAATAAAATCATATAATTTTTCGTTAAGTTTCGGCGTTTAACTAAAAATTATCATTTTTAGAAAGTTTCTATTTTAGGAAAGTTTTTAGTTTCGGGACGTTAATACCGTCTCATATATTTATTAAGTTTTCATATTTTCAAAACGCACTAACGAGCCTTAATCACTTAACTTCCATGTCCGTTCCGCAAAATTTTTAACAAACTTACTATTTTTAGTAACTTTATCGCTTTTCCCAAAATATGTTAACGACGTCTTTAAATGATACTAATCAATATTTATGTGTTACTATATGTTTCGCTAATGTTTAGAAAGTCCAAAAATATCCGAAAGTGTCCGAAAACCCATTTTACTATTCACATCAGCAACTATTCACTTGGTTTTGCCGAAAAATGTTTCAAGTTTTATTTGACTATAACTTGGCCGTTTTAAGTCCGATTTTAATGTGCGATATATGAAAAACTATCTATTCAAAACAAGCTCTTCAAAAACTACTTTTACGCCTAATGAAAACATTTTTAGGTTGACCAAAACCTGAAAACAAATTCGGGACAACAAGCACTTTTTTGTCGAAAATGCAACCAAAATCCACCCAAACTTCATAATAGTGTCTAATCTAGCCTAATCTCCATTCACAACTAATCCACAACAAAACCACACTTAAATCTAACCTAATCCCTTCATTTCTATTGTTGCAACACTCATCAACTCTCATCTCACCAAGAACATAATATTTAACTAGTAAAATAAAGTAGTATCATTATTTATGAAATCTTGTCTTTAAAATCTTTCAAAAATTGAAACACAACATATGGATGTATGGATCTTGAACATATAAGAACATAAGAAAAACCACAAAAAAATATTCAAGATACTTACAAGAATGAAGAACAAGAAGTAATAACACAAGATCTATACCCAAAATCAATAGATCTTGAAAAACCCCAAATAAAAATCAAACCCTAATTTGTAGATCTTGAAGAAAACCCTTAAATCAAAGAACCAATACTTGCAAACACCTTAGATGTTCTTAGAAATGAACTTGGAATGAATGGATCTTGCTAGAATCAAAGATATGAAAAGTGTATGGGTGTGTGGTGGTGGCCGTGGGTTTCAAGAGAGCAAGAAGAGAAAAGAATTTTGTTGGTGGCTTGTGGAATGAATGTGTAACCCTAGTGTATGATAAGTATGGTTTATATAGGGATTGAGCTATGGTTTTTAGGCTCTGTCATGTTGACTAGTCAAGCACCAACACACATTTGAGGTGTGTGTTGGTTCGGCCATATAAAGAAAAAGGGAAGAGCAAGAGAAATTTTAAGGAGCCATGGTGCATGAATTTCTAGTTAAGATTCATGTGTTAGTCAATTGAGAGTCAAGGTGTGTAAGAATCACATGGGAAAGTCTAACTTGAGGAAATGTGCATGAGAATGACACTCTCATGTGTCACTTTCATCCACATGCATGGGATTTTCAAAAAAAAGATGCCTTTGATTTAATGACTCATGGTGCATTTGGTTTAGGTTTAAGCGTCCATATGTACATGGGGAGGGATATGAACGAAATTTTTCACTTAAGAATATGAGATGGACGATAACTAAAGTTTACACAAAAAGATTCCGAGTTTCCGGGGGTTTTGTTAGGTCAAAAACGCGAAAAACGTAATTTAAACGTTAAAGCGTAAAAGTAAATATCGGAAGTGATCGTAAACTACGAAACACTTAGAAAAGATAAAATAACTCTTATAATATCTAAATTAATGAATATCCGATGCCGAAACGCTTCGGATGACGTTTTTCAGATTTACACGAGTTTACTTCCCGGTAAACTACCAGATTCAAACGTAACATATAAAAGTCAATAATAATTGTCGGAAAAGTTTAAAATATTGACCTGAAAATCTCGGGGTGTGACAGAGAATGATTTTTAGACTATTTCATTTGGATTGTGATTGTCAGAGATATTAACAACAATTGCTACTGAAATGCTGAAATCATGCATGCTTGAAGCTGTTATTTGTGTACAGAAGTAGTAAAGTGTTAACAATCGATAATTTACAACCTTATAAAAGCTGTTTTCATCGTTTGTGATACCGTTTCCATTGAATTCTTGTTTTAATCATGTCTGTGATCCAGGTGATAGATTGTCCCCAATACCTGTTTTGGCAAGGTATGCAAAGTCTTGTTACATTATAGTTCACAATTTTCAATATTGTGTTCTTATTCGTTTTCCTTTTAATAGGACCCTTGAGGAAGTTTTATCAGCAAAAAGAGTTGAGCCGACATTGTCTCCTAACCATAACACACTTGCTTTGGTTGAGGTAATTCATTAGTCATTCCCACTCTGTAATTATAGTTGAATGCAACAAGCTACGACCCTTTGTGTTATCATATAGCACCATCCTAATACAGGTAATCCCTATTTGTTACTTGTACAAGTTTCTTGAATCTTCATATAGGTCATCATGCCATCAATCAACGATTTTGCTGAGTATATTGATGGAGGATCCCAGTTGAAATGAAGATTTGGATATGTTACTTTAATTTCATTATGAATATTTGGATTTGTTACTCTAATTTCTTATAGTATGTTTTGAATGGTTCTATCGGGATTTCGAATTGAATGCAACTTTTCTTATGTGTAAATGACGATATTTGGTAATATATATGTTATCCTTTCTATTTGAGTTTCATTTAAGCTATTTTGAATTTAAAATTTACAATAATCAGTCCAATTATTTGGTTTATTCAGATGATATTTTGACAACAATTTCTAACAGAAATGTGACTGTGTACCGACAACATTTACCGATAGAATTTTGACAGAATATTTACCGATGGATTTCTGACGGAAGTTTACCGACGGAATTGTGACATATTTTATGTAGGAGATTCCGACAGAATTCCAACATATAAGAATTAGCGACCAGGATTCACAGACAACCTTTTCCGTCACAAACCCGTCAGAAACTACTATTACTGACGGATTTCTGACTGAAATGACCGTCGCTAAAGCCCTGTCATGTAGTAGTGAGTATTACATAACACAAACAAATATATTTAAGGTCAAAGTTGACAAAAAAATACTTTAAAGGTCAAAAGTGGATATTTAATATGAGACGAAGGGAGTAAATGCTTATGGATTAAACTGTAACACTAGGATCCTAATATGAATTGGTAACAATGCAACAACAAACTTGGATTATCAAAAACAAGAATTGATAGTCAAAAGTTTGAGTGTTATTAATGGAAGATTGTTAGATAAATATGTTACAATGAGGATTGTTTGTTACAAGGAAGATTTAGAGAGAAGAAGTGTTTACACACAAAATGATTAGCCAAACTACTAAATGAGAATGAGGAAGTATTTACAAGGTAATGGGAAGAATGAGGAGTTGTTGACTTCCCAAATGACCCATAACACTTCACCCTTCTTAAAAATGAGTTTGTCCTCAAGATTATGAACCAAATAGAGGAAATATTCTTAAATGTCATCCCATCACTTAAAACAAACCTCCAAATATAAAATGAAGTCTTAAACCAAACACCCCATCTTCTGCAAAACATCCTTTGACGCTCATTAAGTCCAGTTTCATTATTATCATCCCTTTTTCATACTTCACATTTTCAGTTTTATTTTAAGCTTTCAGTTCTTGTATACATATGTTGGGTATGTCACTTTTGCCCGTTTTTCCTATGATGCCACCCTTACCTCACTTATTCAAACCATATACCACCCTTTTGTCACCATTTCCCATCATCTTCCTGTCCAACAGGATAACCTGTTTAGCAGGTAACAAACCCTCGAAATTACATTTAGAAAATACACCCATAATAGCAAATGACCCATTCACCCCATCATCCAACTTATTCAGATCACATATCGTCATTTTGTAACCACTCTCAGCCATCTTTCTGTCCAAAAACTCCATAGGTGTAGGAACTAAAAAACCATCAATTTCGCATCGAAGAAATACACGTATAGTGGTAGATGACGCACTCACCCAAACACTTCTAAGCACCAACATCATACTTTCTATCTGATGCATATAACCTTTTGCATGTGTCCTTCCTTTTATCTTCCTCAAAGGCCATTTTCACATGTCAAAGTTCCACTTGTTATACTTAAGTTCACAACTACCACCTATCTTCTTTCGTTTATGCCATTTCCACCTGTGAAAAAACTGCTCGTCTCACTGACCACACATGTAATCTTTTGTTGATTCAAGAGATCATCACCATCATGAATACATTGTGAAAATCTATAAACATCGACCACGAGTAGCAGCATCATCACCTTCATACTCACAATCCTGAGCTTCAACTAACCTCAGACCATTACATTTTCTTAACAAGTGAACACCTAAAATAAATTCAACATCTTCTTTTTCGTTCCCATATTGTTCCCCAATAGTATTTTCATCACCCATTGCACTTACCCTCGACTCAGTTTCTTTACCATTGTCATAAAGATTCATCACATAATCACTATATTTCTCAATTCCACTTGAATTGACAACAATTTCTTCACAAAGCTCATCAAAATCTCTAACCCGACATGTTTAATTTCCTTACTTTTGACACCCTCTTTACTACTATCATTAAAATCCCTCAACCTCATTTCATTTTTGACCAATTCGTTTGAATCTTTAGACTTTGAAGAATCAAGCAACGGTCGATTAGAGTTCTTTATTATGAAAATTGTGTGTTTGTTCGTGCAAAATAGCCAAACAATAAGCATCCATAACGGTTTTGGTTTGAAAAGGCTAACCTCTTTTCCAATATCCGGCAATAACCCACAAATGAAAGGATTAACTAAATACCAGTTATTGAATTCCATCTTACTAAACAAAGAATTAAATGAATCAAAATACTCTTTAGAGTAAATTACATGGTTCATCCCTGTGGTTTGGGCGAAATCCCTATCCTCGTCCCTTAACTTTCATTTTTGCATCGTAAATCCTTATAATGAAATTTTGTAACACGATTCGTCCTTATCTCTAACATGGTTCGTCCCTGTGGTTTGGGCGAAATCACTACCCTCGTCCCTCGACTTGTTCCGTTAAGGACGAATCGTGTTACAAAACATCATTATAAGGATTCACGATGCAAAAGATGAAAGTCGAAGGACGAGGGTAGTGCTTTCGCCCAAACCACAGGATGAACCATGTAATTTACTCTACTCTTTAAGTGTAGCATATTTTTCGATAAATTTGTTCATTGACATTTCACAATTACCATATATGCGTGATGTGTCGTCGTGTAGGTTGTTATTTTAGAGTTTTCAAGTTTTACATTTATATTTTACCGACTTTACCTACAACAACACTTTAACGGGCAGTGTACCCGATCAGATGTAGTTTCGTTGGTAAGTAGGGTGCCGATCACTAAGAGCGAGAACGTAATCTTTTATTCTATCAATATTTTGGTTAACTAAACTAAGTTAATTTAAACTATGTTAATTCTATTTTATGTTAAACCTATGTTAGTCCTAATTCTAATGGATAAGGGGGGTTTCAGTCTGAGAGACCGGCACATGTTTTGTGGTTCACTACACGAGAGTACGTATTACCCAATATGTACATTCGTGGTCAACTCATTTTCAAGTGGTCTTATCATTCACACATCCCTCCCTTCCTCTAACATAGCTTAAGAAAACTACCCTCATCATTTCTTGTCCCTTTGTAAATTAAGCATAGATGATCATGCTACGCGTAATTTAGGAGGTACCATGAATTACTCAGGCTAATTAACTTTCGCCATGTTCGAGGTTTTATGAAAACTATAGTTTGGTTATAGTTGCGTTTTTACAAAATTTCCATTTTATAAAAACTAGCATTCTCTATTATCTTGGCTTTGATACCAATCTGTCACACCCCGTCAGCGGCGAAAACACGGGAATGCGACATAATGATTTACATTGCACAAGATACAAGATCATACCGTACATTTGTTTACAAAAGATTATTTACAAAAGTTTACAATTTCGCAACCTTGGAAAGTGTCAAACAGTTATATTCCAATAAACTCCCAACTTGTCCTCGACTTTGGTCCCCAATAGTCCTTAGTTACCTTTGTTAACAGTACACCTAAAAATGATACTCGAAAATGTCAACAATAATGTTGGTGAGCTCGTAGGTTTTGACTCAAAACCCAGTCGTTGTTCTAATATCTCACACGGTTGGACAATTATGCTACTCCCTCCGTCCCATATTAAGTGTCCATTTTTGACTTTTTGAATTCTTTTTTCATAAACTTTGCTTCTGTTTCCCTTAAAACTCAGGTGGTGACATTTCAGAGAAATCTTGGAAAGGTACAGTTCCACGAGCAACAGGCCCTATCTCGCCTCTTCCAAATCAAATTATGGTTCTCATTACCCGCCACCATTGGTCGCCTCCCTCCATTGTTTCCATTTCCAGTACCATTTCCATTACCATCTCCATTTACCATATCCTCCTCATTTCATATCCCATTCCCGAGTCAAGATTTCGGTTAAAACAACCCCGGCGAGCCTCTAGAGTTTGTGTCCAAGAACGTATGTTGATCCAGTTCTTCAATTGCGGCAGGGTCTATCCCAACGAGTGGTAAGTCATTGGTTTTCAACATCAACAAGACACAACTCATGGTGAGATTTTTGGAGCAATATACAATTATTAGATAATGATAATTTAATACATGCTATGAAATAAAATATAATTACAACACGATTGCCAGAACGAATAAATAACAATATAGATAAATAAGCGAGAGAGTTAAAATAAGCTTTTCATTTCATGAATAAAAGCATAATTCGGTTACAACCAAAATCCAAAATAGGTATATGATCCAAAATTATTTCTACTGCTAACATCTAGACCTAACCATCAGTCCAGTGTCCTACATGATCATGGTACAACTATTCTAAGGGCAAAAACCCAAACGTCTCTCAACATATGACTCCAACCTCCTAAGTCTTCCCCGAGTATCATCATGATCCCTATGAACCTGACAAAACTCCTCCTGTGAAAGAGACATGTGAAGACGAAGACTGTTCACACGATCCCTCTCGATATCCAACATAGCACAAACCTTGAGGTTCTCCAACCTCAAGCTATCAATCCTCTCGATCATACTAACTCTTTGTCCCCTAGCTATCAACTGAGCAGCCTCCAACCGTCTCTAAGCAGTCTCAATCCTAACAATCCTATCAATACGAACCTTAGACATGTGATGGTAAAGTCACGCAGACGAGACATCATCCAAGTCAACGTCATATCTCGAATACCTAAACAATGCATCCCTAGTGCCAGATTAATCAAAGAATCTCCAACCTGCACAACAATCTCCTCCTCACAATCGGTGCGAATCAGGTCGATACCTACCTCAACTATGTCTCCATCACTGGCGTCAGCCTCATACTCCTTCGTGTCATCCCTGACATCCCTAGGGTCAATCTCAACATGATCTCTAACATCATCCTCATCACCAATACCCAAGTCAATATCAACCTCAGTTCACTAATAGGATCCAATCTCGGATATACACCCAATGCTACCTTAGACGAATATGAATCTCTAAAACCTCTTACAAGGTGGTAAGGAGATTCACACGGGTAGGAGCTAATGATCTCATAACGGCATAGATGATGGTACAAAAATCAACCGGGATCTACATCTCTTGCAGATGGTCCAGTACAAATGTGAAGATGAATGCAGGTGGTCTCTCTGATGAATCTCCTAATGAATGCCTTTGAATGTAGTCGGTGGAATAAAAATTAATATAAAGAGCAGTACACCAACGACGAAATGCCTCACTATGTCGTGGTGCTCTCCTCGGAGGGTAACACAATCTAGGTGGTACATCTCTAGTTGAAGATCCATAATGAGCCTGATCTGATGCATCCAAACCTGAAGAATGAACTGGCGAAGAATCCAAAGATTAACTAGAAGAAGATGAGCGGTGGTCTGAAGAACGAGGTGATGCATGCCTCATTGATAATCTGTGAGCTCGTAAAGGTCCAACTCTCTTCCTCGCAGTCAACAACTTACGTGGCCCGTTAAGATGGGTGCAGTAAGGTAGATCAAAAGGAATAGCCTCCCCGGGTCGGATAAGAATCATTGACCGTCGACGAATCCCTGCGTCAGTAACGTAGGAGCAATAGGAAACTCATAATGGAAATGATTGACTGTTTGTTACCCTGCTCCTCACGAGCAACGGTAGCAATATAAGGGTCCTGCGATGGTGGTCCATCATAAGAATCAGGAGCCTCAAAAGAATCGGTGCATAAGAATGGTGAAATAGCTGGTAGTGAGGAAATGTGCTCTAGTGAAGACATCTCATCTGGTGAATCAGAATCAGAATCCGAATAAGGAACCAAGCCACACAATTCCATGGGTGAAAGCGACTAGAGTCGTCTCAACCACAGGATCAAGCAAATGAAAATAAAAAGAGCAATAGTTAAAGTCTCTGGAGGCAACCACAGAAGAAGAAAAAAAGGAATAACCAGTAGGAATAACACCAAAAAGAATAACCCGAGAGGGCGGTGATCCCACAATCTCTCAGCCGAGAGAATCAGTAAGAAATAGGCAATAGCTAAGCTGCCATGATCTGCACAGCAAAAGTTAATATAAATACCCCTTTATATATGAAACCATGCAAGGCAGTAAAAAAATGATAAATGAATGCAAGGTACATATGGGCAATATATAAGTAGTCTCAAAGTAATTATATAGATCTATATATATATATATATATACGCAAAGATAGTCAACACGAAATCACAGAAGAGAGGCACATAGGATCACATACTGGTTATAGACCAGACCTAGTATAACTACATGGTTCTCTATAACCTTGGCTCTGATTACCAATCTGTCACACCCCCAGACGGGTCCTGGAACGAATACGTGTTTAAGGGCGTGACGTCATAACAATCTGAACACAAAGCAACAAAGAACGACTACTAATCATGGACGTTTGAAAAAGTTTACTCGTTGCATAAAAGAAAATTTAATTAAGTTTTACAACCGATCATATGATAGTTAAATGTAGCAGAAACATAATAAAGTTTGATAATGGCAACGAGTATATAAATAGATAAGTCTTGAAATTGGTGAAGTCACATAGCACATAGACTCCATAGGTATAGCGATCAAGAATCAAGCCATAGCTAAAGCTACGGCACCTAATGAAAAAATGTTTAAAAAAAAACGTCAACCTAAATTTTGGTGAATTCATAGGTTTAAGATTAATACAAGAGTGGACCAACAAGATTTCCAAAACGCATGCGACTACTATAACCAGATACAACAACTTCACATAAAAGTATTTACTGTAACGCAACTCTCCAGACATACCATGCCTAATAAAACAGGCCCTAACATCTCAAGCCATATAGAAAACCTGCCTTAACATGGTGTTCCCAAACCAAAGACCCACTACAACCAACATTCTACAAGACATATATTTAGATTGTTCTTCGTTAAGTGGAACCAAAGCAGATAAGGGATAACGAGTACCAAATACATCAAATTTACGCCATACGCGCACACTTTACCCAAACCAATTGGCCATTAGTGACTAACGGGTTTCATGATATTCGGCAATAGTGTTTTGTAGCAAACTTATCAACACATAACCATATAAAAACTCACGTTAAGACTTGAGTCCAATTATAAAATGCAAACAAAGATTTCTCACACCCAAATATAACGCATTTGAAAATGGGGGTATAACTGAGGCTATGACTCACTAAAGCAAGGTGGTGTAAATCGATAATCAACGAGGAGAAGGATAAATGCCGAAAGGTTCTACACACGACCTAAATAAATAACTGCGTCTTAGGTAAACAAAAGATAACCGAAACTTGTACACACCTTTCCAAGAGAAAAGACATCCGATATGTGATTTTTGTGCTTAGTTTGTTTAATAAAGTATGACTAAATAAAATTATAGAGTTTTTCGTCAAGTCTTGGCGTTTATCCAAAAATTACTACTTTAAGAAAGTTTCTATTTTAGTGAAAGTTTTTAGTTTCAAGACGTTAATACCGTCCCCTATATTTGTTAAGATTTCCATAATTTTCAAAATGCGCTAACTAACCCATAAATCGCTTAACATACCAAAGTCCTGAATCCGCTAAGTTTTACCAAACTTACTATTTTTAGTAATTTTATCGCTTTTCCTAAAATTTGTTAATGACGTCTTCAAATGATGTTAATCTATATATGTGTGTTACTATATGTTTCGCTAGAGTTTAGAAAGTCCAAAAATGTTCGAAAGTGTCCGAATACCTATTTTACTATTCAAATCAGCACATTATTTATTGGGTTTTGCCGAAAAATATTTCAAGTTTCATTTGGCTATATCTTGGCCGTTTTAAGTCTGATTTTAAAGTGCGATATGTGAAAAACTATCTATTTGAAACAAGCTCTTCAAAAACTACTTTTACGCCTAATGAAAACATTTTAGTCGCTCAATCAAAGCCTCAAAACTATTCGGAGGATCACAACATGTCTTTTCATAAATACTCCCAAAATATATCCAAGACGCCACAATATTGCTTATTCTAGCCTAATCCCGATCACTACCAAACCAACCAACAAAACCACACTTAATCTAGGCTACCTCACATATCCTATTTTTTTGCAAACCCACTTTTCAACAACTCATCTCACCATAACTTATAAAAACTAACAAAATAATACTTCCATTTTTATAAAAGTTGTCAAGTTACTTTTATCATTTCTTTAAAAAAAATAACACAAACACATGATTCTTATACTTGGAATAATATTCATAAGAAATAATGAAAAGAAACAAAGAAAGAACCAATAAGTACTTACAGAATGAAGAAACAAATAGAGAATCACAAGATCTAAACTCTAGATCAAAGACTATAAAACCCACTTAAAATAATTAGAAACCCTAGATTTTTAATAATCTTAAGAAATCATGAAAATCAACCAACCAATACTTGGATCTACCTTAGAAACCCTTGGAAATGAACTTAGAATGTTTGGATCTTGAAGAAAATCAAAGAAAATGAAAACCCTAGAGAGGGTGTTTGTGCCGTGAGCAAGCAAGAAGAGAGGGGGAGCAAAAGAGAAAAAGAAAGGTAAAAATACAAGTGTGTGTGTTATGAATGAAATAATGGAAGCATCAAAATTTATATAACACGAGTTTACTTCACACACTAAAAGATTTATGTGGTGTGTGTGGAGTGTGTCGTGGACAAGAGAGAAGGAGAGGGAGAGGGGCCAATTTGATCCTCCAATCAAATTCAAGTTGGCACAAAACATGTGATTTAGGCTTGTTTTTATTTGAAACTTGTCCACCAAGGTGCATGTGATGTTGGTTTGGAAGCATGTATGCATGGGGTGGGGACCAAAGTGAATTTTTATTCATTTTATTTGACTAGTGCTTCCCATTTGATTTAATTTAGGATGCATGGTGACATTGCTATGGTTTAGGCATCCAATATGACAACCAAAGGGAGGTGAATGAAATTTTTGACATTTCAATGCTTGACGGATGATGACTCGAGTTTACACGAAAAGATTGCGAGTTTTCGGGGTTCTGTTTGGTCAAAAACGCGAAATACGCAATTTAAAAGATAAAACCCTAAAATTAATATCGGAAGTGATTTAAAATCATGAAACACTTAGAAAAGATAAAATAACTCATATAATATCTAAACTAATGAATATTCGATGCTGGAACGCGTCCGGTGACGCTTTTCAGATTTACGCGGTTTAACTTTCCGGTAAACTGTCAGATTCAAACGTAACGTATAAAAGTCAAAGATAATAGTCGGAAAAGTTTAAAATATTGACCTAAAATTTACGGGGTGTGACACCATATCCCAATATCTTTACCACGTGATCATTTCCGAATTTGATTGTACCCAAAAACTTATTGACGAAATTGGTGAGCTGAGAGCGATCTCCGGTCATATGCTTGGAGCAGCCAGAGTCCAAATACCAGAGAACAATTTGGACAACCTGCATTCAGCAAGAGAGGAAGATGGAACATCGGAAACTATGGATCCCCAAGATGGACTGGGTTCCTTTTTGTTAGCAGATACAGATTTAAGAACCTTAGATTTGCTAATAGGAACATTAGTTTTAGATTTCCTAGGTTTCCTTGAGTAAACCAATGTTACAACAGGCTTAGGTGTTTCATTTTCTAGAGCAGTTGGTTTCCTAAGGGGTACTTCAGTAGTTGTGGTAATCCTAGTTAAAGGGCACGCATTTCCTACTATAGTGAAGGTTCGACCAGTAGGTCTCCAGATGTATCCAATATTTGAAAACACCTTTCCTGTTGGTTTCCAAACTTTTCTCTTTGAACTTTTGTTAACAGATTTAGATTTTTTATGAGCATTCACATTATTGATAAAATCAAGAACACACAAATCATGATTATCAGAAAGCATGCAACCATTACACTTAACACATTTAAGTTCAGAATTCGCATTAAGCTTGGAATGCTGCACATGAGCAGTTCCTTTAGGGTTTTGAACACCACAATCTTTACTTCCAAACTAGATTTAACCTTTCCCTAGGGTGGAGCTTCTACTTTATCTTCTGATTACTACTTTGGTGTTTGCCCCCCCGCCGAATCATATATTTCTTTGTATTGCCTGAATAGGCAGTGATCCCTAGCACTGGTAGACGGTTTTAACTCTCCCTGTAAAGACAACATAGGTTTGTTTAAACTAAATTTGATGAGAGGTTGATTTTTGAGATTGTGATTTTCCCTGAGGATGTGACGGGCTTAGTGAATCTAACGCTTTTGTCCTTGTTCTTTGGGGTCATAGCTACTATTTTTCCATCAGCATTGTTGATACTAAGGCAAGTTTTATTGATGTTTGTAAGCAACTCCTGAACTAGTTTAGCATACCTACAGGAAGATTCTAGGGATTGATCTATCTAGTTGGAGTATTTTTGATTTTAACATGTCACTAGATCCCAAGAATGTACTTCTTCCTGAGTGTGCTTAATATAGGCAGAGTGAGCTGTCTGTTTATTCAACAGTTTAGGGGTTATTGGTTCCACATCAATCTTAAGCATTTCTGGATCACTATGATGATTTTGTAACAGTCCATTATCAACTAGACTTTCACTTTTAAGTTTCCTTAAATCATATCTTGAGTGTTTAATTTACAAAAACTTTTTCCTGAAAACTAGTCAATTAAATCAGAAATTTCCACAGACTTTAGACTAACTTGATTAATTAAATCATCACATGTCCTTATTTAGATAGAATACGTGCTAGTTTTAAATTAAGTCATAAAAGTTGCTATAGGTCTGTTTCAAAGAATGCACATTCCTCAACAATAAGCTTTGTCACCCTATGATCCTATTTAATATAAAGTTTCACTCCCTTTAAAGTCCTGTTTTTAATCTTATCCTCATTCTGTTTTCCACTTAGAGATTTAATTCTCTCTTTCAACTTCTTTATGACCGTGTCCTTTTCTTGGGACTGAGCTTTCAATTCATTTAATTCAAACAATTGATCAAAACTTAGAGCACTTTGATTTGAAACAGAATTGTCCCTTTGAAAAATTTCTTGATTATGTTGAATATCAACTTCTAAGGAGATGCAATGTTTTTCAAGAGTGGTAAAACTTTTGAACAATTTATTGTAAATCTCTTTTTCAACGAAATCCTTCTTGTTGAGAAGCTCAGTCTCAAGTTTGAGACACTTTTCACATTCATGCACATTCACAGAAGCAATATTCACAGACGAATTCACAAGTATGTTCACAATATCTTTGCTTATTACTTGTTCCAAGAGTCGTTCGTTTTCGTTCAAAACTTGATTCATTTTAACTTTAAATGTTTTAGATTCTAAACGATGTTGTTCCACAGCCTGTTCCATTTTATAAAAGACATTTTAGACTTCAGAAAGTTCATCAACCAAATATTAATTGAATGTGTTAAACAAGTCCTTCAGAGCTTTTACAAATGGAATTATTTCATCCCTAAAACAAGCTTTTGTATGTTTGAACCCCCACGAGCCCTCAGTAATAGCTGTGGGTGTGGTTCTTTCTTTGACAAAACCACACACGACAAAACCCAGCAAGATGGGTTTTAAAGTTTCTTCAACCGTATTCCCATGCTGACTTTAGGAAGTTCTTTTGGAACCTCAACTATGGTGGGTCTTCTAGAAAGAGTGGGTTTAGTAGAAATCACAAAATTCTGAGACCAAAAGCCTTGTTCAGCAGATAATTCAGTTTGTGGTACAAATCGTTTTACAAAATCTTGAGAAAGTTGGTTAAGACGAGCATAATCGACTAGTGTAGTATTAACTTTCTTTTCTAACATTATTAAAAGCATTTTTGAACGACTCTCTTCAAAAAGCATTAAGGTCTCTTCAGAGTCCATGAATCACATGGGATTAGTTTTCTTAATAATATCACCAACATATAGCTTTGGTTCCAACTGCTGAGCTTTTCTTCAATATAAAGGATTTTGGGAAAACCTAGACTTGTTTTAGTGGTATGATCATAGAAAACTAAGGTTTCGATCAACAGTGACGGATTGTGCTGATTTAGTCTCTTTTAAAAACAATATTAACTAGCTGTTTAATCCTCTTTTCTAAAGCAAACTCTCTATCTATGTTCCTAGATTCTTCTTTCTTAAAATCATCTTTGAGAAATAAACTGTTTGCATTAAAGATTCTTTTTCTTTTAAATGTTCAGAAAGTTTGTTTAAGACGATCAATCTCTACAGACTGTGCACTTGAATCTGAAACGTTATCATTACTCCTTAAATCAACATTTTGTCCTTCATTCAACACTTTAACTTGTTCCTTATATCTTTCAAGCTCAGCAGTTAACGTATCATTGACATTTTTATTTTCTAGATTTATCTTGACAAATTAACAAAACTTAGGTTTTTAGTTGTTCAATCACAGATAATATCAGTGCATCTTGTTGTGCAGAAGAGTTAGAATTCTGAACAGCTGCCTGTTGTGATTCGATCACATACTGAGAATAAGGAATGATATTGCTATCACTGGTTATTTCAGTCTCTGAATGATTCACAACATTCGACTGTTCAGAAGACGGCATCACCTGCACAGCTTGATTAATCATATTATTATTCACATTATCATGATTGTGTACCTCAGCAAGAGCATCTGAACCATAATGAGATAAATTCGCCATGAGAGCAACTTTGGCAGTGTTGAGTTCATCACAATCAGAGTCATATGCATCCAAATCATCAGCTTGATAAGCAGCATTGTGAGTAATGACCGTCTGTGTGGCTTGAGCTTCTGGAATTCCTGGATCTGCCAAAAATGCAAGTTCCTCCTCATGTAGAATTTGTCCACTTGCTTGAGCTTGAACCAACAACACTTTTTCTTTAAACCATGAGTCATCCCGTTTCCTTCTTGGTTTAGTGCATTGTTTGGACATGTGTCCTTCCCCTTTGCAGTTGTAACACGTAACAATCCTCTGTTTCCCCGAGTTACTCCCACTTGCTCCTGGAGTGAAAGTTCTTGTAGTACCCGCAGCATAAGAAATTTGTCTCCCCTGTACTGGTTGTACGGTTACTCTTCCATCATTAATGGTGGCTTGTTGCCTTGGGTTTGACGAGTTCCTCAGCTGGTTATTGGTAGTAGGATAGCGGGAAGTGACTACAGCAGACAAGAATGACATGACATGATTGATGGCATCAATTGGATCATCACCGTGCTTGAAAACTGGTATAGTCAGACCGGAGTCTAATTGGGAAAATTCAGATTGTTGGTTGACTGTGGGAGAGTATTCAATTTGAGGAATGGATGATGATGGAGAGAAAACGTTGTGGTGAACTGAGGTTTGATAATTGTTGGGGGGATAGGTGATTGAATGAGGTATTGGTGATTGATTGATTGAGTATTGTTGAGATTCAAAAGGTGATCCATACTGTGAAGATTGATGAGGTGAGACAAATTTTTGATGTTGAGAGTTCTGGTAAGAGTGCTGATGAGATTGATAAGGAGACTATGTCATTTGGTGATATGCAACTAAAGCAAGAGGATCGGAGCTACGTTCATGCATCAATCGAACTTCATTTGCATATCGCTCATGTTGTTCCAAGTGAGCATGAATCTGATCAACATTAGTAGTATGCAAATCTTTGACCAACTTAACATCAGTAACGAATTTGCTTCATTCAGCAGGAAGAGTGTTCAGAAACTTGGTATTGACTTGAAATTTCTCCAGTGGCATCTTGTAAATATTCATATCATTGAGTAGCAGAGTGAATATCAAGTAGTACTCATGTAACGACTCTCCCTTCTTGTATGTAAACTTATCAAATTCATCGTACAGCTTACACTCTCGTTCTTGCTTTGTTAACGACGTTCCTTGCATGAGCAGTCTGATTTTCTCCCAAATATCCTTGGCTACATGATGTTGACTTACAAGAGCATAAATTTCAGTTGGAAGGCCTTGTAGAATGATGTTTATTGCTTTGATGTCACAATCAGCTTGAATGGTTTCTGCGGGAGTTAATTCAGTATATTCCTTTGGTCTGGTTACACCATCCTCTGTAATTGTTGGCCAAACAAGTGGACCTTTTTCAACAGAAGCAAGAATCATTCTACCGTGAGGTCTATTCATCATATAAAGTTCCATTCTGCTTTTCCACGAGTCATACAAGTGTTTTTCAAGCATCGGTGGTTTATTGTCACCACCCGAGAGAAGTGACTTATCAGCAAGAGTCGTCATTGATAAATTGGTATGTTCAATGATTACCGTTTGATCGAGCGGTGATAGAAAGTAATTGTGTTTGATGGTGTTGTCTTTTATGTGTTTTAAGTCTTGAAACTACACGGGATTTTACAATTCTTGACAAAACCGAGAAAACAAGTGAGTGTTTCACGGGATTTTACAAGTCAAAGAAATAAACCGTATAATTTTGATGAAGCAATTTTGAGTTTTAAGTTAATGTTGCAAATTCGTTTGATTAAGTGAAATTGCAAATTCGGATCCCTAAACAAATTGCAAATTCGTGTCCTTCTGAAAAAAATTGCAAATTCGTGTCCTTCTGAAAAATTGCAAATTCGTGTCCTTCTGAAAAATTGCCAATTCGTGTCCTAAAGGAAAATTGCCAATTCGTGTCTTAAAGGAAAACTGCCAATTCGTGTCCTTAAGAAAACTGCAAATTCGGACAACAAAAGGAAATTGCCAATTCGAAAGCTGCTAATTCGGACACTAAAAGAAAATTGCCAATTCGGAAGCTGCTAATTCGGACACCAAAAGGAAATTGCAAATTCAGAAGCGGCTAATTCGGATACCAAAAGGAAACTGCAAATTCGGGTACAACTAAGAACTGCAAATTCGTGTAACACACGGACGTAACTCAAAATCTTTAAAACACAAAAAGACACCTTTTTGATTGTTTTTTCCTAAAATTTCTTGTACAACTAGTATTCTTAAACCTATAGGTACCTTAAAAATGACAACTTTTTGGTTTTTAAGCCGAAAATTTCAAAATCAAGATTTGTACTTTATAAGGTTTTTTGAAAACAAAAGATGAACAAAAATTAGATTTTCTTTGATCCAAAACAAATACACCTATATCCAAAGATACTAGATCAACTTTACCTAAGTAAATGATCTTTTAGTGTATGAGAGAGCTTCGAGAACAAGAGAAAAGGAAGAAAAAGTGTACGGTTTGAAGAAAACAATTCGAACCAAAAGAAAACAAACACAATAACTAAACAAATCACTCCATGGCTCTTGATACCAATTGTAGAATACTTGTAATCATTGATATATGAACCAAGAACTAGTAAGAGAAAGTGGAAGGAAGAATGTATTTTCTAGAGAGAGAAAGTAAATAACATAAAATGCATTGATTGAAATGTGAGAATACAACAAACCAACACCCTCTCCAAGTCATGGAGAGGGTCTTTATACCACAATAGTGACCGGCCATGGGCCTTGAGAGGCTTTCCATGGGCCTTTGGGCCATATTAGCTTATGATACTAAACATTTACTAACTACGGGTTTTGACTCGCTAATATTGGTAGTGACCGATACTTTTCTAGTTTCTAACAAGCAGTAAAGATAGGATGAGAGAATTGTTAAACTCAGGCTTTTGCAGGTTTATAAAAGAATTTAAACTTTCTTAAGTGTTGTATAAGTTATATTTTCAAAAATACTTAAAATTTTCGAGTTCTCCTGTAACTGGGCGATTGAAGCCGTCAGGGATATCCTGACCCCGTCACAAGTGTCGTGATGACGGCGTCGCTTGTAAATCGTGACGCCGTCTCCACACTCTGTGAAAACTCATTTTTCGTTTTTGATGAAAAATTTTCTGCACTCATTCTTATAAGTTATTTTCCTGTACAAAATGCTGCATAACAACCTGAGAATTAACAATTCAATCATATGACTCGAAACTGACGCGAATTAATCTAAACAATTTATTTTAAATGTTTGAATTTGGTTCTAAAAACCGGATATTTCCCCTACACTTATTTTGTTGCAAAATACCTTTGATTGCAAATAAGACGAAGTTACAAACAAACAAAGCATGATTACAAACTAATTCAAACATAATAAAACAAACAATAAAGAGTTAAAACACAAGACACTCCTAATATGCAGGAAAAGTAAATATTGGGTTGCCTCCCAAAAAGCGCTTTTCTTTATTTACGAGTCTTGTAGCTAGACTCGAAGTCACACGTCCTTACGTGACTTCATGAATGCTCACGTGTCCCCGAATGAGCCATTCTTTCATACTTTCATCCACTTGGTATTCGGGACCTAGGTTTAAGCAATTTTTGTACATAAATTTATTCTTTTCATAAGCATTCTTAAACCCGTTAGTTAGATCTCTTTGATTTAGCACAAGGATGGGTGGGATCTTACTCCATGATACGTGCCCCCAATGTTTAAACCTAGGTATGGTGCGTGGCATTTGGAATGTGTAACTATCAAAGATCCTATTGAAAGACATTAGTCCCTTAGCGCAATCATATTCGAGTTTAGTGATTTTCCTAAAGGGTTTACCCATTACAACTTCAGCCTTATTTATCTGAATAAATTCTCCTATGTCTTCCAATACCACAAAATATGTGATGTAGGTGAAGCTTCCTACAAACACGCAGACAGACTTCCTAAATCCAATCACACATTGGAATGCCAAGTCATCCCCATCGAAACTATTAATTGCCTTTTCTTGGCGTAGCATTCCAACATTTTCGTACTCAATCAATTCATTAAACACTTCACCGTCATCCGAATCGTTGTCTGAATGAGGAAAGGGAGAAACAAGGGGTGTGTCAACCGTTTCATCATCGGACTCAAGGTCATTCATATTAGTCTCATTAGGTTGGTTGGCGAAGTTATTAGGGAATTGTTCAATACTCTCTAAGCGAGAGTCAACAAAGGCCGAAATTCTTTGTAGCTCGTAGAGCTCTTGGACGGCTTGTGCGCGCAGCGCAGCTGGTAGGACAAGGCGGTTACTGGTTGGTGGTGGATTCGCATTCTCCATAGTGAAGAATGGAATAGTCAATAAAAATTACTAACAGACACACAAAGAAAAGATAGACTACAAGAAATATAATGTGCGGAAATTAAATTCTCACTTGAATGGATTCAAGCCAGTAGAACTAAGCTAAACTATGATCAAAACCTAACTATTCCCCGGCAGTGGCGCCACAAACTTGATGCGGTTGTCATAAGGGACTTCTACAAGAAGTTTTACAACTCCCTAGGCAGAGTACCTAACCGTTGTAGTAGTAGTATAGGCAAGACTCGGGGGTTGTTATCGCTCTCTAAGGGAATAGGTTGAGAAGGTTTGATCACGGTCTAACAGAATTCTAGGGGCTGAGAGAAGATTATTTTTATATTTTTATATTTATAAGAAAGCAGTAAAATCATATGTTTGAGAGGTTTGGTTGGTTTTAGCTATTAAAATAAATAATAAACTACGCTAATGGTGATAACAATATAATAAAAAGATTGTATTCATTTAATCATGTATTACTCCCTAGATTTCTTCTTCTAGTATTGTTGCTTTGTCACACTTGTGATGATCTATGCAATTATTTCCTAAGTCATGAACAGATTACACGAACCCGCTGTCTATTTAATTTTCTGTTGAGGCAAAACACAAAGTAAGGTAGTATGAAGACTATTACCCGGCCCCCAAGAGTATATTAAATGCATTTGAAATATATTAAAAGTGGATCAACCATATAAGGGGCAAGGTAGTATAAAGACTGTTACCCGATGGTATCCTTTCTACACAATCATGTTTCCCTAGACATATCAACAGCGATACAGACAAAAGCTGGTTTTTAAAGCCTAACATGCATATTCATCACAAGAAGCAACACCACTAAGATCTACATCTAGGTTTCATACAATCATAAATGAATACTATAAGGGGTTTAGCCAAGCATGTTAAAGATAAAGCAAGAACAATAAAGAATCAAACAACAAGACATATTGAATGATTAAGATAGTCTTACTTGATTAAAACATGAATTGAAGGAGGTACAATAAGGTTTTAAAGCTCTAAAATCGTCCTAATAAGTTGCCAAACAAACTAGGGTTCGTCTCCCTTTTTTACTCTAAAGTTACACACACACAACCTTAATTTTGGGTATATATTTATAAGAATATCATTGTGACGGCGTCGCGTTTTAATCGTAACGCCGTCATAAAGTATAATCTTCTAGATCTGAGTTGAGTCGGTGTAGGCTGACGTCGTCAAGAGATGTTGTGACGCCGTCACTAGATGAAGTGTGAGGGCGTTGTGTATAAAAGGTGATGCCATCTCCAGGCTCTAAGTCTTTAAATCTTGAAGAGTCTTGGTGTTGATTCGTAATCTTGTCTGTTTCTTCTCCAAATGAGCCCAAGTCACGTGTATTTCCTCTAAATGCCTTCCAAATGCTAAATACCTGAAAAGGAATAATTAAGTACCTATTTTGGGCATAAATGCAAGATTTAGGGGGTTAAATGACCCCGAAAAAGTGTCTAAAATGACACCTCATTAGTCAGTTTGTAGGTGATGGAGTTACTAAGTGAACAATGTTTAACGAAGATGTGATCCGATTTTTGGAGTATGTTCCTAGATTTAGAGACGTGAAGGGGTATATTGAAACTAGTGTTTCATTGGTAGAGAGGCACATGATGGAGCAAATTACAAGGGTAAGGGTGTGGTGATAGAATAAATTATGGATCATGATGTCAATGATGCTATTGGAAAGGAGTTTGATGGTGAGAGTGGAAATAGTGGCAAATTACCATTGTTAGAGTGGAATCAGTCCAGCCAAGCTAGGAAAGATGGAACTGTTGTTGATAATGATTTTTGTGACTTTGATTCTTACAATGAGTTCCTACCACCATGGTCTGCAGAAATAATGATTACAAATAGGACAAAAAGGCTGATTGATGAGTTTGAGTTCAAAAAACTATTAGCAGAGATTGACTATGTGTTTGGATTAGAGAATTCAAGTCAGGATTCCTTAGAGTTTCCATATGAGATCGATTTTGAACAGGAGATGGAAGAACTTTTGAATTATGGGCCAAATGAGGTTGATTTTGAACAAAGGATGGAAGAGCTTTTGTATTATGATACAGATGATGGTGCTAGCATTAGTGGAAGGAAGGGGATCTTGAGACTTGGTTTAGTGATGAAGAGGTGGATCAAGATATATATGTTGAATGGCAAGATGATCCATATCGTTTAGTTGATGAACTTGAAGAGTCTAAAGAGATTAGTGACATGTTTGCTAAACTTGATCAAACAATAGATGAACTTGATCAAGTAATTGAAGTTGAATATGTAACAGACTCGTTTACTATTTACGATCAAGCAATTGATGATGAAGGGGATGTGGTTCAGTTGAGATGGTAGCTGAAGAAATGGTTGTAGAAAAGGCAGTTGATGGTAATGATGGTGGGGATGTAGTTTCTGATGGGGATGCGATTCCAGATGAATTGTATGCTGCAATCGTTGCACAAGAAGGAGTTTTCTCAGCTGATGATGGGGATGTCATTCCAGATGAATTGTATGGTGTAATAGTTGCACAAGAGGGAGTTTTCTTAGGTGAGGATGTGTTGTTCCCTTTTACTAGCTTACAAATAACTACAGAGTTAAAATAAGCTATCT
This sequence comes from Tanacetum coccineum, assembly GCA_026074375.1. NCBI lineage: Eukaryota > Viridiplantae > Streptophyta > Magnoliopsida > Asterales > Asteraceae > Tanacetum > Tanacetum coccineum. The sequence continues at coordinate 52,005 of BQNB010007487.1, forward strand.
TATGCTTTAAGTAATGTATTGTAACAGTTTTTTAAGATAAAAGACACAAAACTTTTTCAACATTTAACTCTTTATAATCTTTATTAAAGAATTATACCTTGTTGTTTGCGGAACAACAACAAGGATTGAATGACAATGTATGTATGGTGATCTCCTCTCTAATAACTCAAAGTAAACCAAAGTGGTTAACAATTATGCTAACCAACTGAACTAACTTCAGAGACTTAGTTGATTTGAATGAGTAGAGTGTTTGTGAATGTTTAAACATTTAGTACACACACTTAAAACCCTACTCCTTTACAAGTGACTCTAGTTATAGTGCAAGGATAGATAAGAACCCATGTAGGTTATAGGTGTGTGTCCCCAAGTTGATTGGACAAGTACATTCGTATATTTGTCTCTATTACATATGCCTATTCTAGGTAAGGGAACAACATACTTTCTAAAGGTCAGTGATGACACTGACTTTGTTCTTATACCTATTTCAGGATAGTTTGACTTAAGGGGATAAGTACTTGATCTTATCCCTTCAAACTTATCTCACTCGTTCTTCAGTCTCTAAGTCTTCAGGTCTTCTTTATGTCTGAGGAGATCGTATAGGGTTCAATGAGCTTATTGCCACAACTCACTGAATACATCACATTCTTTTTTGGTTCAAGGACTTTTCATTAAGTAGCACCTCATTAAATGGCGAGTCTTTCTTCATATACTCTAATTGAATATTTGAAGGTGACTCACTGAATGAGTATTCATTCAATGACCTAATTAATGTTAAAGGTTATCTAACACTTAGGATATTTTCTATGTAAATCCTAAGGTAAAGATCATTGGGCACTAAATTGGCCCAACATGACGGGGATGTAATTCTAGATGAAGTGGTAGCTGAAGTGGTTGCACAAGCGGGAGTTGGACCAGTTGATGATGGGGATGTGATTCCAAATGAACTGGTTACGGAAGAAATAATGGAAGACCAAACTAGATCAATCAAGAGGAGAAAAGTGATGGCTGACAAGGAAAATGAAGATGATGGTCAATGGATGTTTTTATGTTTACTTGCATAAACTGTTATACTTTTGCTATGGTTATGTAGTAGAAGATTAAGACAATATGTAGTTTTCTAAACTTGATCTAACGGTTGTGTAATAGTCTAAGAATGCTTGCATAACTTTATGATCTAATGGTATGGAAGCCTACCAATTAGGAAATTTTGGGCAATTGTATGCATTTAGATTGACTTGCAAAAGTCAAACTTTAAAAGGCAGTTGCAGAGAATGGTACTAAGAAGGGATGATAAAGAGGCAATATTTTTGTGGTATGAAAGCCTATTTGTGGTATGAATTTATGGGATATGTATGGATGTACATAGACTACCAAAAGTCAAACATGATATTTAAATAAGTTAGTGCTTTAACATTGTTCTTTGGGTACAATTGGATGCTAATTTCACATACTTATGCTACATAGCAATCATAGAATTTAAACCATTATCAATATGAAACAACAAAGTTAAACATACTTACTAATCCTATAAACCACTTTCCAAACACCCCTTTATCAACATGAAAGATCAAACAGCGACCACATGAAGAACATATGGTCGAAGGAAAATACAAAGATCAAGATAATATGGACAAGTAAAAGTGTAAAATAACAAACATTAGTGAGAACATATTCATACCAAAAAAACTAATCATAGGCAAACCATTAAAGCATCATATTCATAAACAAAACCATACAAAACATATTCATCACCATGAAAACAACGTACTTAAACTAAACACAAGATCAAAAACCACAACCCAAAAGCCACACAACACAACCCCGTGCACCAAAATCCTAACCTAGTAACCCTTCCTGCAACTTCCCAACAAAGAGAAGATTCTCATGCGCACCAAGATAGGATGATTCACCATAATCTGGAGATAAGTTACCTTCTCCATATCTCTCTGTTGCACAAGCTTCAACACACGAGCAGTTTTCACAGTCTCTAAGTTATCATATAACCGTGGAAACCTTTCCAGCACCCCAATCACCTCTGCCCTGTCTTTCATAGTATCATCCATCTCCAAACAAAGCTACCTAAATTTCTCCTCAAATTTCAAGTCTTTATCTAGTTTCCTCTCTATTAACACGAGCACTTAATCATCCACCATTGTCGATTTTGCAGCAGTTGCTAGTTCTTGAAGATAAGGAATAAGGTTTGCCATTGATGAGAATGAGAAGGGTGAAGTGTTAATGTTTAAGGGTTTGTTAGGAATGAGAGAGTTTGTGTTTAGGATAGGGTTAAATACAAGATCTACGTGTAATTTGGAACGATTTACAAGTAAATAAATCGGTTTGTCAAATAAATGAAGAAGGCCGAAAGTTGTAGACGTTGCAAATTTAGTCCTTGAAATAAAGTCTTTATTGGGAAGACAAATTTGCCAGGTGGTGTAAATTCGGCGAGAAATATTAAAAGACGATAATACCCTCACGTGCAGAACAAGTGAGGCCACTTAACGGGAGAAATAACACTCGTTTGCCTTCTGTGGCTTTTTTGCAATGTCACGTCAGCTTCAGTGACTATTTCGAAACAAAGTTGTTTTCAGTGGGTTTTGTTGCAATTTTCGAAAACATTAGGGACATAATTTGCATTTCACCTAAGTCGGACACAAGGTTTCCTCACAGGGAGGTTGCATGCATTTTCATAACCATACGGACGATACATGTAATTTGATCAAACCACAAGGACGATTTTTGCAATTTACTCTGATTTCAATTTAAAGCTTGTACAAACAAACCAGACAGTAGCTTAACCAAGTCTACAATAATGAGTTCATTTCAATTCTACTCACATTTTTCACAACATTATAGAGGCTCAATTTAACATAAATTTTGATATTTGATGTCGGACGTATATGAACAAACTTGAATGTACTAAACATCAATAAATCGTTACGAATCATACATGTGTAACTACACTGGTGAATAAGAAATACTCAAGTAGATTGAGATTGAATGGCTTTTATTTTTTCTACAACTTCTTCAAAAGCTTTAACGGTTAAGTCCTTCTCAATATACTCAATGTTCGAAGGATCAAACGGACCTTTAACTCGATCAATACATTTTATAACTGCTCGTGCCGGTAGAATACTCCGTGTCGGGTCAGGAGGAGTCCCCGAGCTCAAGCTAGACGAAAAGCCCTACACCATACGCCAAAACTTTAATACAATGATATCAATAGTTCAAAAAATAGATTTTAGACATAAAACAATGAATGACATTGTATATCTCCAAAAAGTAATAACCTTAAAGATGAGAACTTCAACTTCTTGGTCATCCACAAGTGCTTTAACCAAAAGTGCTTCATGTGCAATTTGACTATAGAATTCCAACATTGCTATCTCTTCATTGTGTCCATATTCCTGGTCGTTTTCATCTTCATCTTCATCGTATCTGATTTGTCGCCTGGCCCAGCACCGCTAGACTGCGCGCATTGGTTGGCGGATTTTTGGTATTCTTGGTGAGTAAGAAATAGTGTGGCCAAGGGTGACGCTTGAAGGTGTGATGGACATTTTGAGAAACGGATAGGGAAAAAGGTGGGATGGATAAAAGTAGCATCATGGGTGGTTTTGGTGACTCGAGAAATGTATAACGTTACACAAGAGTAAGACCAGAGATAATTTGATAAGAAGTTCACATGTAATTTGGCTTTATTCAGACAAAAATTACTTTGTTGGACATGAATAATATTCTACATTGCCCGATGCTATTGATGAGCTATCTATTGATTATTATAACCTTTTACTTCTATTTAGGGATCGAAACTAGCAGAGCCAAGCCCGAGCATGTTAGAGCTTTTTTTTTAACGGCGATTTATTAAAACACTAGCGATGAGCTAGATCAAACAAGAACAATATAAGGGTTCTTAAACCAATCGTCTCACTTGAACGACGCTTTACATCTGAATTTACACCAATAAAAAGAACTAGAAACTAAATTATCAAATATCAGCGCCTTTTCAGGGATCTTCTTATCAAACAGAAGCTGTGCGAAGTTTCCCTTATACCACACAAAACCATAGGATACACCCTCAAGAACGGCCTGTTGAGTTTGGATTGAATCCGAATAGCAAACCAAACAAAACTTGCATTCCACGTAAGAATTCACATCTGAATAGTCGATATTCCACCAAGAAGATATGTTATGCATAATCTGTCTCACTACAACGCATTGAAAAAAAATATGGTTTGTCGATTCCACACCGGCATTACAAATGGGACAAACAATCGAATCAATATCCATTCCACGACCGAGAAGATATTTAACAATTTTAAAAACGCGTGGGGAGGCGTTAGATTTGGACTTTCACAAGTATGATATTCACCTTGATTGGCACGGATTTAACTCACCTAGTCGGCAAACTAACATCCTGAAACCGATTCCATCAATCTCCTTTCGAATTGAAGCCACTGAAAAGACCAAACGTCCAAACGTAACGATCTTCGCAAGGCACAAGAGTAGTCATCCGAGAAATCTCAGCCAAAGAGTTAAGTTGCATCTCTTCAATTCCACTTCTCGCTTTTCTTCGAAATGAGTTATCTAAACTTGACGCATTCAATTTCGAACTAACAGTAGCATTCTTATTCAACTCAAGAGCGAACATACGTGGGAACAGCTCTTTGATGCAAGCCTGCATTCCAATTGTCGACCAGAATCGGTGTTCTCCCATTCCAGCCTACATCGCGAGTAATCTGCAACATTAATACCCCGACCTTGTAACACCCTTACTTCGTGAACTATCGATGTCCAGCAGGTTCGAACTCCACCAGAAACATCCTTGTTCAAATTCCCGTCCTCCCTATAAATAGCCTTAATCACTTTAGTCCATAAGGAACATTTCTGATAATAGAACCGCCAAACCCACTTGAGCATGAGACCTCTATTAAGGGCAAACAAGCTTGATACCCCTAAACCCCCTTTATCCTTCGGAGTTAGGACCTTGTTCCACTTTACCCAAGAAGCTTTGTTACTCTTCGGATCCTGGCCATTAAAGAACCGACTACGAATAGATTCAAGAGATTTAAGAATACTCGAGGGAACCTTAAAAATGGACATATGGAAGATGCATAGTCCTAACACGGGACTTAAGAAGAGTGAGTCTGCCTCCGATTGAAAGGAGTTTCATCTTCCATCTAGAAAGACGAGATAACACCTTGTCCACCACTTCTTTCCAAGCTTGCTTCCTTGACATATTTCCCCCAACTTTCGTACCCAAATAAGTGAATGGAGTCTTAAGGACAAGACACCCAAGTTTAGAAGCCGCGTTTTTAACCATCCCATCTTCAACGTTAACACCCATAATCTTACTCTTACACATGTTAATACGAAGACCAGAAGCCCGGAAAAAATAATCCAAAACTCGAACTAACGAATCGATATTGACTTCTCCATTGGCAAGAAAGATTGCATCATCCCGATAAAACAAATGAGACAAATTACCATGGAATTAATTTTGGATCCCCGTAAACATACCCGCATAACAGTGTGGCCAAGGGTGAAGCTTGAAGTTGTGATGACATTTTGAGAAAGGATAGGAAAAAAAGATGGGAAGGATAACGTAGCATACATGGGTGGTGGTGACTCGAGAAATGTATAACGTTACACAAGAGTAAGACGAGATAATTTGATAAGAAGTTCACATGTAATTTGGCTTTATTCAGACAAAAATTACTTTGTTGGACATGAATAATATTCTACATTGCCCGATGCTATTGATGAGCTATCTATTGATTAATATAACCTTTTACTTCTATTTAGGGATCGAAACTAGCAGAGCCAAGCCCGAGCATGTTAGAGCTTGAGTTCGGCTCAAGTGTTATAAAGCTCGAGTTCAAGCTCGGCTGTGTCCGAGTCTTGTTTTCGAAACTCGAGCTCGGGCTTGGCTCGTTTTTACGAATCATGAATGAAAAATTATAGAGGCTCGAGCTCGGCTCGTAATATAATATATCTATTTTGAGTTCGTTAATAAGCTCGTTTTTAACTCTTTAATGAACTCGCATATAATACACATGCCGCTCGGCTCGTTCGAGCTTTTTTTACCTATCCGATACCGAGCTTGATCGGTTCTTGATCTATACGTTGTCATGATAAAAAAACACACTCCCTGAATCCGCAGCGTATCCGTATTTGAGTATTTGAGGGGGTGCTATAAGTGCAACCAACCAGGTGATATATAGCATTTGAGTAATGAATTTCTAATCACTAATGATATCCGATGTATCATTAGTTGCCATCTTCTGTTTCTCCATGTGCTGTGTCGCAACTTGTTTTACAAGCGTGATCCAATGTATCAAATACATTTTTTCCTATCCATTTAGGTTCTTCTTACTTAAAAGAAAATATGAACAAAAAAATCAAGTTCCTCGGTCAATCCAGAATAATAAGTACCATGGTTAATAAGGGAAATCATAAATAAAAAGTACGATTGACATGACTAATTAGCATGACTGTAAATATTCACTAAATCAAAAGTTACTTTCCGGAGAGTAAACACGCATGACGAATGACATACATTAAACTAGCCATAATCAGATCATATATATTAGGTCCAGAATCGCTTGAAAGAGACCGGGAATCAAAACATGATTACTTATCGATTAGCACATTGCTAAACTAGTGCTTAAACATAAACTTCTAGAGCAAGCAGAGAGTATCAAATGAAATACTACCACATAATCTTTGTACAAGGTGAAATATGTGGTTCGAAAGTTTGAACGCAAACTCACCATATACCAAGTACACAAAAGAAAGCTGCTTGCTTCGGATATCGATTAGTTGCTCAACAATGGAGAGTCAGACTCTTGAGCTCCATGATCATTGCTACTTGCAGAAGCGTCCTCACGTTCCTCAGGATACAGCACTTCCATGACCATTTTCTGGCCGATCTCCAGCTTTGACATATTTAGAAATATGGCATTTTCACATGCGGACCTTGGGAAATCTTTTGTAAAACTCACCATAACGAGAGGATCATCTATCTCTTTACAGGAAATGCCTACAGCATCGACTAAGCAGTCTTCCTTTATACCCTTAATTAGTGTCTCACGAAATGTAGATGGCAGTAACGAATCAAGATGAGGGCGTCTCAGCACTTGAAGCAGATTATAATAATGCCGTCCCGAGTTTGCACATACTAAGGATAGAAGAACGGTTAATCTCAATACCAATATGGGGTACGATGACTCCATCTCTTTTGATCTTCTGAGCCATTCCATTAATTCATCTTGTGAATTCAGCATCTCACTAATCATAGAAGCTATAGAATGATGGATGTTCTTCATTGTCTCCAAGCGCTTAACACAGCCACGATTTGAACACACATCCCATTCTTCAAAAGTGAGCCATTCAACACAAGACGAGCGTGCAGTAAAAACATAATCACACAAGTAAAATGACAAGATAAGAAGTCTCTCCATGAGGTATAAGAAGCAAGTTGGCGACACACAGTCATTGACTCTCCGCCAACCTTCAGAAAATGTCTCTTTCAGTACATTATGTATACTAATAGCTAGATCCCCATTTCTTGAACTTGTTCTATAGCCTTTGAGTTTGTCAAATAGATCTCTCCAGTTACGAGAAGTACAGCTTCTAACTTTCTTCTTGGTATCATCATTGAAGCCAGTTATTTTGGATCCTAGAAAGATCATCGCCATTGGGGATAGGTTTCCCGGGCGACATGTCGCCCGGGATAACTCGAGCGGAAAAGCTCGAATGGGATTCCTTCCCGGGCGACTTACCCGGGCGACAAAGTCGGGCCCACGTAGTTTCAGTCAATGGTTTGAGTGCCACGGTGGAGGCTTTTCCCGGGCGACATGTCGCCCGGGAAAGTGGTGTTAAAAAAACTAATTAGCGTTGATCCTTTATTAATTAAGTGATTACGTAGAATCCCAGGCGACATGTCGCCCGGGAAAGTCTTGCAAAAATGTTGACTTGTCAACGCTATTCTACAACTTTTTGTCGCGATCGCATGCCCTCATGAGACTACCCCCGACCCCCCCGGATTCACCAAACTTCCCGATACCGCTTTGCCCTAAGCGCCCTGCGAAGATCCTAGCCTTCCGCTCCCTCCCTTGGTCCCCCTATACACGCGCTCGACGGTCATAACGGATGTCCGTCGATTTACCTTTATACCCTTTCTGAATTTTTTTTTTTTTTAGGAAACTCACTCGTGTACTTTGCGTTTTGAATCTACAATAAAGCATAACTCCGTTCTGAACAGTTTTATGACTAGTCTCAAGATAGCCATAATCGTACTCATACCGCTTGCCCTACTATCAATGAACACCCTATACGGTCTCAAAGTCATATAATTGAACTGAGACATGTTCACACCCTGTGTGAGATGAGTCTATTCCAACACCCCCCCCACTCTGACATCGCCGCAGTCACCACTGGCATTATACCCCCTCATTTTACGCGACACGCTCTCCATAACACGGCCCATGCCAGCCCTCGAGCATTGCCATCTATGGTTATACATTAGTTTGACGTTCAACGAATGAGTCAGGTTATGGTATCGTTGTTCATTGAAGTTCAACGGATGAGTCGAGATGGCTAATGGTTTATACATTAGGCGTTAAACGGTATGAGTTCGAGAAGATGCTATGATTATACATTAGACGTTTCATACGAATGAGTCGAGATGCTTATGGTTTATACATTAGGTGTATAATTGGAACCGTGTGTAGGTTGATTACTGTTATGTGGTTAATAATTAGGCAGTTCAAACGGATGAGTCGAGATGCTATGGTTATACATTAGACGTTCAACGGATGAGTCGAGATGCTATGATTATACATTAGACGTTCAACGAATGAGTCGAGATGCTATGGTTATACATTAGACGTTCAACAGATGAGTTGATATGGTATCGTTGTACATTAGACGTTCAACGGATGAGTCAATATGCTATGGTTATACATTAGACGTTCAACGGATGAGTCGAGATGATATGGTTATACATTAGACGTTCAACGGATGAGTCGAGATGCTATGGTTATACATTAGACGTTCAACGGATGAGTCGATATGGTATCGTTGTACATTAGACGTTCAACGGATGAGTCGAGATGCTATGGTTATACATTAGGCGTTCAACGGATGAGTCAATATGCTATGGTTATACATTAGACGTTCAACGGATGAGTCGAGATGCTATGGTTATACATTAGACGTTCAACGGATGAGTCGAGATGTTATGGTTATACATTAGGCATTCAACGTATGTGTTGATATGTTATGGTTATACATTAGGCGTTCAACGGATGAGTCAAGATGCTATGGTTATACATTAGACGTTCAACGGATGAGTCGATATGGTATCGTTGTACATTAGACGTTCAACGGATGAGTCGAGATGTTATGGTTATACATTAGGCGTTCAACGGATGAGTCAATATGCTATGGTTATACATTAGACGTTCAACGGATGAGTCGATATGGTATCGTTGTACATTAGACGTTCAACGGATGAGTCGAGATGCTATGGTTATACATTAGGCGTTCAACGGATGAGTCAATATGCTATGGTTATACATTAGACGTTTAACGGATGAGTCGAGATGCTATGGTTATACATTAGACGTTCAACGGATGAGTCGAGATATTATGGTTATACATTAGGCGTTCAACGGATGAGTCGAGATGCTATGGTTATACATTAGACGTTTAACGGATGAGTCGATATGGTATCGTTGTACATTAGACGTTCAACGGATGAGTCGAGATGTTATGGTTATACATTAGGCGTTCAACGGATGAGTCAATATGCTATGGTTATACATTAGACGTTCAACGGATGAGTCGAGATGCTATGGTTATACATTAGACGTTCAACGGATGAGTCGATATGGTATCGTTGTACATTAGACGTTCAACGGATGAGTCGAGATGCTATGGTTATACATTAGGCGTTCAACGGATGAGTCGAGATGCTATGATTATACATTAGACGTTCAACGAATGAGTCGAGATGCTATGGTTATACATTAGGCGTTCAACGGATGTGTTGATATGTTATGGTTATACATTAGGCGTTCAACGGATGAGTCGATATGCTATGGTTATACATTAGACGTTCAACGGATGAGTCGAGATGCTATGGTTATACATTAGACGTTCAACGGATGAGTCGATATGGTATCGTTGTGAAATGTAGGCGTTCAACGGACGATGCACGTTATGGGTATAGTTGTGCATTAGATGTTCATCGGATGAGTCGAGTGCTATGGTTTGTATACATCTAGAGTTCAACGGTTGAGCTCGATATGGTGTTAGGTGACGAATGTGCATCTGAAATATGTTTACGTAAATATCATGTTCAACTATAGGAAGGTTGTTGCATATCGGTACCGAACCGAATCGAGGTAAACGGCCGTTCATTTTAGTGTTTTTTTATATTATTTATTAATTTATCAAAACTATATAATTTTAAGTTATAATTAAATATATTATTTATATATTTTATAAATATTTAAAAACTTAATATATTTATTTATTTGTATATCATTATAATTAAAAAGCCCAAAATAAGGTTATGCCACTATCCCGGGCGACATGTCGCCCGGGAAAGCTCAGCGGGAAAATTTGCCGCTCAGCTTTTCGTTAATTTTTTGTCAAATTTTAACGAAGGTTTCCCGGGCGACATGTCGCCCGGGAAACATTTGGCCACATCACCGATCCAGCTAATTAACACTAATTGTCACTTAAACGTGTCTAAGTATTTTTGAATCCCTTTCCCGGGCGACATGTCGCCCGGGAAAGTTGAGCGGGAAATTTACCGCTCAACTTTTCGATGACTTTTTTGGTCAAACTTTTACGAAGGATTCCCGCCCGGGAAAGTTTGGCAAAACTTTGACTAAAAATACTATCAAAATTTGTGCCACGTAGGACGAATTTTTGTCGTTTAGCGGGGTTTCCCGGGCGACAATTGTCGCCCGGGAAACCATCGTCACCTGTTCTACTTTTTCTTGTAGTGAACTTTCTTCTTGGTATCATCATTGAAGCCAGTTATTTTGGATCCTAGAAAGATCATCGCCATTCTCCCCATCTGCCCACATGTTAGACCACTACAGTAAGATTTTCTGTTTATATTGAGCGCTTCTTTGAGCATGTTCAGAAATGTTCCCTTTCCCCTAAGAAAAATCATTTCCTTCGACTGAGCATTTTTCCAGTTGATATGAAACACGTTGCAGAAGAGGTGATCCACACACAGTTTAAAATATTGATCTGCAAGGGAACTAGCACGGGGCCGATTATACGGAAGCTTGCATATCTGTAGAGATTGTGTAACTTCAAATAAGCCTGTAAGAATTTTTGTCTTTTTATGCATGGGGAAGTTTTTTACGGTTGAGTAGGCATGAAGAGAATGAAGCTTTTTCAGCACTTTCTCAGAAACAAAGAGTATTTCTGAACACCAATATCGTGTAGCCATAGACAAAAATTCACGAGCACCTATGATATACAAATACCCGTTCTTGGTTATTGAAGAAAAACTCGTCTCTTTTACCCACTGGGCTTCAGCGTTCAGCACAACATAGCTGTCATCTATACCCCCGTCATACTTTCTCACTCCAAAATAATTCAAAAGGAAATCCTCATATATGTTGCTACTGTTAACACCCTGTTGCTGTGTATAGCTCCAGTTGATTAGTTCCCATACCAGTTCCTTCCAATAACTCCAAAAGTAAACCAAACCTTCAGCAGAAACAATGTTTTCCGAGAACACACCTTCTAAGTCCTTGAGCGTTCCATCTTCAAACATTGTTTCAATACTAGAATGATGTGAGAGGAGATGCACATCCAGAACTCTACGGGAAATCAAAAAATGCATTCTAAGGCTTCTTCCTCTTGGTGCTTCTCTCAAACACCTCCACATCTGAGATAAGCTAATTTCTGCACCTGATAAAATACTCATCTCTATGTGCATCAATGCTGAATCACGTGAATCAGAATTATATGTCAGGTATGAGTTCAAATCATTCAGGAGCTCGTCTTTTTGCTTAAAACTTTTCAGTGGCCAAGCTCTTCTCCCATGAGCCCAAAGAGATCCAAAGAAGACGTACCACAGTCTTCTCAGTGCTGCTTCCGTTGAATGATCATTTTCATTAATAATCTTCGCTGCTTGCACAAACTTACCACGTGTTTCTAGCAGTAACAGAAACTCAGGAAGAAGGTCTAGAGACTTGAAAGAAGAATGCATCAGGTGAAGCACATCATTTTCAATATTCTCTATCTCATACACCGTCTTCACCATTTTCAAACCCATAGCTACCGCATTTTCTTTATAGCAAAATATGAATTCAGCGCCTTTCTTTAATAACTCTTCCTCAGATTTTCCTTCAGACAAAATTTTAGCTTCGTTGCACACAAACTGATAGAAGACATCAGAGTCGCTTTTCGCGATTGAAACAGCCTTCCTTAGTAACTTTTCCTTCTGTTTGAAAGGTTCATCTGTGCTGTGAAAAATTGTAGAATTTAAAAATACATGCCACAAGATTTTCAATGATGACTCTTTATGAAGTCCACCCATGTGAAGGAGGTCAGCTTCGAGCACAGGATCCGGTTCCAGCCTAGCGACGTTTGCAACTTCTTCGAAGTTTCCCCATTCTTTTTCAAGCAATACAAGTTCATCAAGGCACCTCTTTTCACGTAAGAATCTCCGCATCTCATCCTTAGAGCGAAAGGAACGAACAAATTTCATCATACGTTTGAAATTGTTCTTAGCAAAATAGTATACAGCGCCATCGTGCGTCGCTTTTGCAGCCTTTTCAAAGTCACCCCATTCCTTTTCCACCAATATAAGCTCATCAAAACAACTCTTATCAGCTAAGAATTTCTGAATTTCACCCTTGGATGGAAAAGAACGAACAAACTTCATCATACTTTTCATATCCTTGTTAGCAAAATAGTAAAGAGCACCTTTTTTCAAAAACTCTAGCTCAGCAGCCACAGATCCTCCCCAGCGGCCTAATAACTCAAAACCAATTTCAAATAATTTCCCATCTGAGCAAGCAGAAAGACACTTGGTAAAAGCTCCGGCTTTCTCGTATTCTTTCACTGCACGCTCGTAACATTTTGCTTGATAAAAACAGTTTCCTGCTTTCACCGGCATCGATTCACTCAAGTATATTTCACCTGTACATTGTGCATGTTTCATTTTAATGTGAAAATAAAACGACACAAATACTTTTGGATAGTTATGTTGTTAATATATAAGCTTTAACTCTATAAATAGCAATAACATCATGGTATAATTGAAGTAAAATATTACCTGCTGTCATATAATCTCCCATTTCAAAAAAGCACTCAGCAGCCAATTCCTTTTTGTTAACAGAACTAAATAACTTTGCAGCATCCTTAAAAAGCTTATTTCTTTCAAGCTGTGAAAACCCGGCCTTGTCAGCAGTTGCACGAAGATAATATGCCTCCGCCAATGTTTCATAATATTTATCACCAGCCTTCAAGAAGCACATCTGTGCCATCCTAAAGTTATTTTCATAAAATAGCTGCAATAAACAAAAATATACATTATTAGAGATGTCTCAAAGAATCAACTTTCTGATTCCCAGATTCTTTCAAAGGATTCAATTGGATCAAACCTTCACGCCTCGTGTTCTCCACTCATCTTCACAGCTTGGAACTTGCATTTTCTCAGCACATAAATCACTCAGATGTTTGACTTCAACAAGGCTTAACTTTTTCCAGTAATCATATACTGGTTGAGAGAAACCTGTGCTTTCACAAAGCCATAATCTTTGTCTTGTGCGAGTGATCGCCACATACAGCTGCTTCAATTCACTGCATAATACAGCGTGCTTTTCCATATCGAAACATGAAGACAGTGAAGTAGGCGAGTTGAGCAGGTCATTTTCCTTCATATATTCATATATGATTCGCCACTCATTTGACCAAGGAGACGTACTAAAGAAGTCATACAATAACACATCCTACAAAACATCCAATACGGTTAAAAACTTGACCATCCGGTTCAACATCTGTTAAAAAACAATGATTTTCATCATAAGATTTACCTGAAACTCTAACCCTTTGGCCTCCATGATTGTTAGTACCAGGGCATTCTTCCCTACGATGCCGACAATCTTCTCTTTCAAAGATTCGTCACGAACTAAAACAACTTGCTCAGCACCAAATCCAGTGATGTGATGAGAACCATCTCCTTTCCTTTCGAATATGATCTCGATAGCGTTGTGATTTGAATCAGTTTCAAGCAAAACAGGCAGTTCCCCACAAATTCGACTAGTCTCTGGCCTCAATACATCAACAAACAAAGGAAAATAGTGGCAAAGAAGGTCAATAACACTTTGTGCCAAATTCAAAACCCCAGCATGTGTGCGAAAATTCTCGCTTAACTGAAAAATCTGCGACATTTTTCCCTTTTCAGAACCCAAAAGAAACTTTCTGAAAAACATACACCGTATATCTTCGAATCTAAATCCAATACCCTTTGCTATAGCCTGAGCTGTGTCTCCAGAAAAAGCATAGCCCTCGTGAACATTTGTGCATACGTATTTAAAAAGCATAATCTGTCGCATCGAAAGGTCTTGGACCTCGTCAATATACACATAATCCATTAAATCTCCCTTGTACCCTTCAAACTCGAGCCTTTGATGAAGATCATTCACTAAATCAGCCAAATCAAAATGTCCATTTTCCAGTTTTTTCTTCTCATACTGAAGGTAAATGGCATAGACGATTTCTCTCTTTGGAGCATCTAAGATGGAAATTCGACCATCACAAAGTGAAACATAATCGTCTCTTGATAGGATGTCATAGGGATCCCTGCCTGCTATAAAACCGCCCTTGATAACAGACATTATTTCGGTGTAAATTGTGGAGGGATCAAAATTTTTGGTTAGCTTATGGTTGAAGCGGGGCCAATAAGATGAACAAAATCTTTCATATGGGACCTCCTTGAACCTCATATATTGTTCCAAGACAGCGAGCTTTGAAGTACTGGTTTCGTTGACACAAACAAGCTGCCTAAAACTAGGAAATCTTTCAAAGTATGAAGTGCCCACTGTTCCATCAAGCATCAGCAGGAATCTGTGGAATGTTATGATAAGTGGATATGCGCCATTTGGAAGATGAGTAAAATGATCGGGAATGTCTTCAGACAACATCACTTTGTCGATATCATCAATGCACACAGAGTGGTTTTGGGAAGACGAACTTCCACCGCATGTTGATCTGAAAATTATATGAATTCAAAATCAGATATACAATACTAAATTATCAAGATGTGTTGTGGCTAAATATGCTGAAGACTATGCATATGAACACACTTTGAACATAATAATGGTATATTCGACTCATAGGCGTATTTATGCCAATGGTAAATTTCTTTCATCATGTTGACTTGAAACATTGCAAAACAAAGTTAACACAACAGGAGTGATATATACATAAACAATGGTTGCTATAACATTTCACTAACCGTTTCCATTCACTGACATGTTGTTTCACAGCATAACAAAGTTTTGAACTAAAAGTGACAAATAGTTGATGCAAGACGTCATGCTTCTCCTCCTCGTTTCTCTCCATTACCTCATGAAACCCTTCAGATGCTAAATGGTGGAGCTGTTCATTTTGGAATAATTTCATAGTTAATACTGTTGTTTTTCCTGTCCCAGATCTTCCAAGAATGAAGCTGCTTCTGTCAAATAAAACGACATCCTTTTCTTGCTCGGTTAACTCAAAGGGAAGCCCAAGATCCCCACCATCACATCCAGAAATCATAATATTGACAGAGTTAGTTGACAGTGAATAAAATTTCATTAGTATCAAACTCTCGTGCACCTTCACATTTTCAACGGAACGCTTTCCATTGGCACCATCCACAAACATTTCATCACAATGGTTTACTTGTGTCTTATATTGAACAATTTCAGAGGTCGCAGACCATTTCATCGGAAACTCAGAACCCCTGGGAATGAAGAAATAATTAGGAAAACTTCTGCTATTATAGCAGATACATATATGAATGACAAGAAAGCAACAGCATTAATTTAAACATACCTTTGAACACACCTTGTGGTGCAATGATCAATATACTCCAGAGTATACATCCCAATTATTTCTTCTAAACGTTTTACCAAGCCTTCAATCTTATGAAAGGGTAATATATCCCAAACCTTTAAGACTTGGGTATAATTTGTTTCCTTTAATATATCTATTGTACATATGATGTGCAGTCCTTTAACCTTAAATTCTTTCATCAGGTCACGATAAGGGCTTTCACTAACAGCAGCTGCAGTATAACTCCTTTTCGGTCGCCAACCGGATGAAAGCTTTAGAAGCATTAAAAGTACAAGCTTCTTGGTCTCCCACGACTCGATTTTTGTAAATGATGATGTAAACATGCTGCTAAATAAGACCTGGAGAAGAAAAGTTGAATACACGATGAAATACATGTAGAAACTGAATAATTAAGATCTCTAAAAGCCGAAGCTTCTGTTTGTTTATGCCATATTTTTCTCCATTAGACCATCAGGAAATGTTCCAATATACCTTTTTTGTTGTTGCAGAAACTGTAAAAAATCTAATGGCATTTTTCCCAGTTAAGGGATTATGCAGGAACAAATAGTTACTTTTGAGCTGCAAAAAAATTAAATTCTACTCAATTACCTTCCAAGTGGTACTTCGGAATAGTGTAGTCTCCCCGCTAAGTAACTCATCAAGCTGATGAAGATCTTTCTTTACTTCAATTATGACCTTGGCCAGCTCCTTGTGTTCATCAGCCTGATAGAAACATTTACGAGCCTTTGCATCAAGAAGCATGGATTCCCAAACAGACCCTTTCTTCAAATGCACTCGTTCATCTCCTAAAATCCATAAACTCTGTCTGCAAAAGCGTTAGCAAGGAAATGTTCAGTCACTGTATATAGTTCAATTGGTATTAGAACACTAACAAAATCTACACCGTTCACCCAAAAGCGTAAATATAATAGATTAATTAAAATATCAATATGCAAACCCTTTAAGGTTTTATGATGATAATGAAGTGACATCGATTTCCGGACATAATGTAACCGTGTGTCACATACCGCCATTTTACATGTCACGGAATAAGAACAAGGTTACTTACATAAAACTGAGAATGTTAGAAGATTATGTTGCATTTTTTTTTTTTTTGCATAATATACCAGATGATACAAGTGTCACACTACATGGAAATAATTATATTAAACACGTCACACTTCGAAGTGAGCCACGCCAATTTGGACTTCTCGTGACGGGTAATATATAGCGATGAAAAATGTCGACGCTATAAGTCCACTAAACGACAAAAAAACCACTTTCTTGGCCCCGTCTTTAACCAAAACCTATAGCGACGACACTTTAACCTATAGCGACGACAATGTAGTCGCTAAAGGTTCGCT
This sequence comes from Tanacetum coccineum, assembly GCA_026074375.1. NCBI lineage: Eukaryota > Viridiplantae > Streptophyta > Magnoliopsida > Asterales > Asteraceae > Tanacetum > Tanacetum coccineum. The sequence continues at coordinate 69,446 of BQNB010007487.1, forward strand.
AGACGACAAAACGAGTGCATACTAAATCTTTGACTCTGACTATACCCTATAGTGATGACAGTGTAGTCGCTATAAGTCTGGTGACAGTGTACATTTAATTTCCTGCCGAGGTGGAATTAACCTGCCAAACCTATAGCAACCTTCATTTCATTATGTGGGAATCGAACAACCATCCTTCTGCAGAGTCCTGGTGTTAAATGTGTTTTATAAAGTTCGACGGTTAATGGTAAAGAAGCATTGTGAAGTACTTAAGTTGGATCCTAAAGATAGCTCAACTTCTGTTATAATCTTAACCAATGGTCATGAACAACATGATCTCATATGTAGTCGCTAAAAGCGGAAAATCTAGTAGTGGATGACTGGAGGCTAGTGCTAAGAACTGAAGTAAGTGACACACGGCCACGAAAAGAGTTAATCTTTAATGACATCAAGTCATCAAGCTTTTATCTTTTGTTTGGATTTCTAATAGTCTTAGGAAAGTTTTTGTTAACTGGATAATGTGGTATGACAATCCAAGAAATGCCTTATCACCCACCTTGTTATTGTTTCTAGCTCCTTGCTAGCTTTTTAATCAAATTTGCAGTTAAAAAAAATAGCAGCAACAAGTGCCGAAAAGTGTGTTACTATATATGCACAAAAAATATGTGAAACTGAGTGATTTGTTGTTAGCAGAAGAAGGTATAAAAAGGATATATATACCCAGCCCAAGTGAAATAGACATCAGTGTTGTTTGGACTTGTGTTAAGTTCAATGAATTCCTCTGCATGGGCTCCTGCTGTTGAAATTATCACAACATCCACTTTTTCACCTTGATATTCATCAACCAACCCAACTTCTACTTTGAAAAGCTCATTGTTTTGACAGTGGATTTCAAGTTTCTGTTTCAAACACTGAACTTGTGCACGATATGGAGATAGCACAGCAATATTGATCTCACAAGTCGAAAATCAAAGAAACGAGCTCGAAACGTGTGGACCCAAGACGAGGAGTTGCTTTTGGCGGAAAGTTTCATTCAAATTTCTGAGGATCCAAAAATTGGTTGTGATCAACAAAAAGATACCTTTTGGTATAAAATACTCGATGTGTACAATACCGAAGCCCAAGACCGGCGGTTTATATATTGAGCGAGAACCAAGAAAATGTTGACAGGGAAAAGTGACATCCAATGAATGCAAGCGTTTCAAAAGTTTAATCAATTGGTGTCGAAAACGCTTGCACATAGTGGGGAAAACGATGAAGATTGGATAACGAGGGTGGAAATTTTGTACAAAACTCACGTGGGTACTAAGTTTAAGCACTGAGTGCTTGGGTTTTTTTGAAAGGCAAGCACAAGTGGACAAACCCCGAATCGACAAACGCAAGAAGAAATCGTTTTCGTGTTACCGACGATCAACCTGAGCATTTTGGAGATGATGCTTTGCCTCGGCCACCCGAGTTACAACGAATTGCTAAAAGTCAACGTTGTGGTTCTAACTCGACCGCTAGCTCCGGTTCTAACCCGATGATGTAGCAAGAATTCATGAAAGAACAATACGAGTTAGACCGCAAAGCAAAAATGCAAGTGATCGAGCAAGAGTGCTACAAATCGACACACGCGGGATGGATCCGGCCGACGCCGTTATCATTAACGCCCAAAAGGCACGAATCCCAGCGGCATATCAACCGCCATCAAACTAGTCGACGCCGTTTACTTTATGTAGCGTTTTTAATTTATGTCTTTTGTTTCTTGTTTTTTTTATTTCTATGTAATGTTTTTTTTTTATTTAATGTATTGTTTTTAATTATATTGGGTATTTTTTTAAATTAAGTAAATTAAAAAAAAAATTAGAGAACGGCACCAGAAATGTGGTGCCAACGAATGCCCCAGCAAATGTGGTGCCGTTCAGTTTCTGGTGCCGTTCTCCATTTTGCTGACGTGGCAGCACTTTTTGAGAACGGCACGAGCCGAACGGCTCCACCGTTCCTAGCACTCTAAGATCCAAGCTACAAGTTGTTCTCGGTCCTTAATTAGCTTGCGGGGGTGTATTAAAGCATTTAGTGTAGACGCGCTGACCCACGATTTTATAGATGGGCCGTACCCAATACGGTTAAGCTATCTCACTGTGGTATAAATAAAGGTGCTACTATATAGGATCAGCCATAGAAATTGTAGAACTCGTCCGGTTAGGTATGATTGGATCTTGAAACCTAAACTTGCCAGTAATTAATAATCCTATGTGATTCTTTTTCATTGGTTCTAGTTTCTTGCTAAAATCTTTCAATAAAATTCCCCTGTTCATAAAAAAAGGTGCTGTCTATGTATCCATTATCCATATACAATTAAAATATCAATATGCAAACCCTTTAAGGTTTATGATGATACTGGATAACTTTTTGTACCAGGTAAACAGATGAAGTAACGTCGATTTCCGGATATAATGTAACCGTGTGTCACATACCGCCATTTTACATGTCACGGAACAAGAACAAGGTTACTTACATAGAACTGAAAGAATGTTAGAAGATTATGTTGCATTCTTTGTATGATATACCAGATGATGCAAGTGTCATACTACATGGAAATAATTATATTAAACACTTCACCCTTAGAAGTGAGGCTAGTGCTAAGAATTAAAGTACGTGACACTCGACCACGAAAAGAGTTACTCTTTAATGACATCAAGCATCCATCTTTTGTTTGGATTTCTAATAGGCGTAGGAAAGTTTCTGTTAACTGGATAATGTGGTATGACAATCCAAGAAATGCCTCATCAGTCATCACCGACCTTGTAATTGTTTCTAGCTCCTTGCTAGCTGTTTAATCAAATTTGCAGTTGAAAAAAATAGCCACAACAAGTGTCTAAGTGTTTTACTATATATGCACAAAAACTTTGTGAAACTGGGTGATTTGTAATTGTTGTAGCAGAAGAAGGTATAAAAAGGATATATATACCCAGCCCAAGTGAAATAGACATCAGTGTTGTTTGGACTTGTGTTAAGTTCAATGAATTCCTCTGCATGGGCTCCTGCTGTTGAAATTATCACAACATCCACTTTTTCACCTTGATATTCATCAACCAACCCAACTTCTACTTTGAAAAGCTCATTATTTTGACAGTGGATTTCAAGTTTCTGTTTCAAACACTGAACTTGTGCACGATATGGAGATAGCACAGCAATATTGATCTTAAACTTTGATGATGCACATTCTGTAAGAAGATATATAGAACAATTACAATTAGTACATGCATGTTAAATTACAGTATAAAAGGTCTTATACATTTTACAATGTATAGAACTGAATTATAGTTAAGTACCTTTATAGAGTAACTGCACTATCCGCATTGCAACTGCAACTTCCACCATGTTTTGCATGCCATTTTCAGCATCCAGAACTTCTTTTCCAGAAAAAACATTGATGAAAGAAAATGAACCAAACATTTCACCAAGAATATTATGATGCCATTTTCTTCTAGTATTATCTTTGGAAATCATCAATGATTTCATATTCCTAATAAGTTTTAGAGTGTAGAAGAACTAAAGAAGAAGATCAGATGGGAAAAAGGAAGTTAATCGGTTGCTAAAATAGTTTTGTACTGAATGGGTCAGAAACTTAACCTTCCATGATTTTAAAAACAAAAAATGAACCGTTTCTTGGGTTGTCAGAAGTAATCAACCCTATAAGTCTATAACATATTGTGTCTACATTCTAGGTCACTATAATTGCATGTTGGAAACGACAAATATAACTCAAGTTGGCTAATCGCCCACAGTCGTATATCCATTTTGGTACCGTATTAGATTTAAAAGTAAAATATCAACCGGCTTTGGCTCAGTTTGTACCATTTCTCTATCGTAAATGTTCAGTTGATCGGTTAAAAGAAGGTTATTTGGATACTGAGACAAGTGTCGATTGCCTGAGGCCGAATCCTTAAGGAATGGTCAGTTGGCATTAAAAGATGCATGAAATCGTTGTACACCTTTTTGGAGATTTAAAAGTAAAAACGTTAATTCTATAGAAATGTCAAATGACGAGTAAAGTTTTGAGTCGAATTTGCTATTGATAAACAACTTATTACTCCATCCGTCCTATTTTTATTGTCCACGTTTTCTTTTTGGATGTCCCAAATTAATTTTTCACTATTAAAAATAGATAAGAAAGTTTGATCAAATTTACTATATTACTTTTGTTTAAAATTATTTTTACAAACTTCAAAGAACACTTTAATTAATTAGCTAACATTCTGTCAAAAAGTAAGAAAGAGAAAACAGTAATAAATGCACTTTTCTTAAACTGTGTGTTTTTTATCGGAGGACAATAATTTTGAAACGGGGAGAGTAGAACTTACGTTTCACGTTGGGTTTCAATAGCATACACTTCTGAGTGGGTTTGTCTATATTATATTTTTAAGTCGTAAAATTCTCACAACACCTTGCGACATAAACTTACCACTTTAATTAATAAACACTTTGAGATTTTGAATAATTAAATCGAACCAAACATGCTAATTAGAGTTAAAAGTTCAAATTGTAAATGTTTACGGATTAAACAGTAGTTAAAAAAAATTAAAAGAAAAGTTACGGAGAAAAAACATTTTTACTTTAGGCTATCTTTGATAAGAGGCTTTTAAAGGGCTTGAGCTTTTAAACTAAGTCAACTTATAAAATAAATTATGTTTGTCACACAAGCTTATAAAAACTTTTATTAATCATAAGTCTCCATAAGTCTAAGCCTATAAAAAAGAAGTTATAGGTACTTATAGGAAGACAAATTACCTAAATACCCTTCAAAATATTATAGATTATCATGCAAAAGCTGAAAATATATGTGAATTTAATTTGATGTATTTTTATAGTACCATTTTACATAAATAAGCTTCAGCTCCAACAATTTCGCCAAAAAACTATATAAAAATATAAGCTTCAGCTTTCGGCTTATATTATAAACTTTAGCCTCAACCCCAGCTCATTGCGTCAAACATATCGTAGTTAAAAGCATCTCTAACGGGGGGCTTGAACAATAACCTTTTTCCATAAAATAGTATATGTAAAACTTTTTATCATTAAAGATGAATTATGCACCCAAGGCCTTTTGTTTGAGTGATATGTGTGTTCCCCACCAACCTAGAGGTTGTGGGTTCAAGCCTCGCTGGAGGCATGAGTGTGATATATATTGTGAGATGGGTGGTATAAGGTGTGAAAAATACTTTAGTTTATACAAACATACCCCACACACTCTAATGCGTATTTTTATGTCTAGTTTTAAATTTATATTTTCCTGACTAACATATTTAGACAAATACTCACGGGTAGTGTACATGATCGTACGTAGCTAGTGAATTGACAAGCACGGGTCGTTCGCGAAGAATGGGTGAACTAAAGTAATCCTAAAGGTGTCTATAATATTGTTAAGAGGAGTTCAACCTGAGAGGTTGGCACGATTTGTTTTAACTAATTTAATTAATTTAACTAATTTAAACTACGAAAGCAAGTAAATTTGTGTGTTTGTGATCAAGTTACAAAAAGTGTGATAGCCGAGATAATTCTACCATGTTCTTGTTATTCCCGTTTACTTAAGTGCAATGATCTAGATTGTTTAGGTTGGTGATACGTACTTAGTAAATAAGGCCAGACGGTCACGGTTACCTTATTCCATAGTGTCTATCTCTACCTTCGGGAGTCTACCCCACCATATGTAAAAGCCGCACCATTAGCTTATGTTTTACGCTAGTGCATATGCTATGATCTCGTAAGTCGATAGGGGCTTATAATAACACTACGGATTAAGTTCTTCAACTAATCTTAAGTGATTTGTTAATACAAATAAGCCGTAAAAACGTTTATTTATATTTTACGATCTTTCTATTTGTCGATAACAATCATAAAATCATTTCAAGTAGAAACTAAAATACATAAGTTTTAAGGCCATAGTAATCTAACTCATCATACCTATCATACATTACACTACATACATTTTAACCAACACTCAAGATTTTGTACATAAGTCTTTTTAAGCATAAAATTATGTCTAAAACTAGTTTAGTATGTTAATTACATATAATGATTAGGGAATGTTTAAGTGAGAAGTAAGATGTAGGAGATGTGTGAGGAATATATAGGGAATGTGCAAGTTTGTAAATCATTTATGTAGAAAAGGTAAGAAGCATGAAAGCATAATTAACCTTCAACTACCACAAACTCAAATAGTCATTAAGACTTGATCCATGATAATAATAATGAATTTGATCACTAATCATCTTGATGTGAACAAACTAAGTGTTTTTTGCATCTCAAGTAAAGCATATCCCGTAAAGGGAAACGATGCATTTACGCAAAGTGACATTTGACTTCGTTTGACCAATAAGGGAGTAAAACCCGTTACGTGATTAGAGACAGCGTAAATCCGGATTAAGGTCAAATGAATACTTTCGTTTGATTGTATGTTGAACATATGTTTATACTAGGTTTTGAAAATAAGTTTCGGCCTTAGCTAGAGGCGTTTGATAAAGTAAATGAGTTGGCGTTTTGTTGAAAAGCGGGAGGATTTGTTTTATCTCATCTCTAAGTCTAAACCCCATTTCGAGTGTTTCTCATTGATCAAGTATCATGTACATACCTTTATTGAAAGATCTACATGTGTCGAGCAAGAGGAAAGCCGACTAGCAAAATTTCATAAAACGAAATTCGTGATGTTGGGGGTGGGGAGGGGGGGGGGGGGGGGGGGGGGGGTGGGGGGGGGGGGGGGGGGGGGGGCGGGGGGGGGGTGGTCGCACTTGGTCACATGTTGACGCGTGACCCACGCCAGAGGCACTGCATTCGTTTTATGGATTTTGGTTATCGTTTGTTATTTCAAGTGTTGTGAACGTTTATTTGTCATCGTTAAAACATAAAGGAGATTTTAAGTAATGCTCCCCCAACAAATGGGATGCCATAGATAAATTATTTATTGAATATTTTGATTTTTTTACTCTACTGAAAAAGTATGTTACCTATTAACATCGAAAGAAATAATGGTTTTACCATTCTGTTAGCATCAAGATCTTATTATATATCGTTTTTATCTTTGTAATATCAGAATTGTAACATTATACTTAAGTGTTAATTATTTTATACGTCTAGTAATTCGTAGTTAAAATTGATAATATAATAAATCTATGAATAAATAAAAGATAATGGAAATGAGACTCACATTGGTTGAGACACTAATTAATGCGAAAATTACTATAGAGGATATATTTGAGGCTCTTTATTACGCAATGGACTACCTTTTTCAACTTTTCTTAACCTGACACAATATCGCCCGTAAATTTGAGCGATATTAGTTTTTTGGGCGACATTAGCCATTCTCGAACAAAAGCGAACAAAATTAAAAGTGAAAGATTAAAAATGGGCCTACTTGTCATATATCGCTCGAAATTTTAGGTGATAAATGATTTTATTAATAAAAAATGTTTAGTAGCCTAGAATGTTGTGCCGAATTAAATTTGTTTTTTGAAGATGAAATTTTTTTAGGGTTAGGGTTTCGCTTTTGTTATTTATGGGTTAGGGTTACGGTTTTGTTATTTAAAAAAGATGTTGAAAGTGAATATGTGTAATGTTTGTGAACGTTTTAGTAACTGTATATGTTTTATATAATTGTTTTTTACGTGAATTGTGTTGTCTTTGATGACCACTACGCAATGAACAAAAAATGGTTGGAAATAAACTTAATATGAATACGATACAATGTTTCAAAGTGTGGCACTCGTACGTTTTTTGTTATTTTCGTTTTTTGTTTTTTTTTTGGTTTGCTAAATTTAAATGAATTCAATTTTTATAATCTGAAATTTTCTAATTAAAAACATAAAAGTAACATTATCAATTAGAATCATTACAACATAAGAAACACCACATGTACAAGAGTTCATGACCAACCTTATTTAGACGATTTAAAAACATAAAAACAACAACAAACAATGACATACATAATTAGCAAACTGGTGTTAAGCAATAAAGCTTTTACATTTCTTTGTAGTTCTTGATCAATTGACGCTTTTCTTCCATGCTCATCAGCAACTCATCCCTGACCATTTACAAGTATGTACCCTTTTTTATGTCCGCCCCTGTCATGCACCATAGGGCGTAGCTACCATACTCGATAAGTGGGTTATCTGGTAATGAATTAAGCCTGTTAATTTCAGGCCTACAGTTTGTAAATCTATCAGCAAAGCGATACATCAAGCTTAAAATTTGTTCCTCCAGACAAGCTTCTTCATCATGAGCTTCTTGTAGTGCCATAAGAACAGTTAATCTAACGTCATTTGGGTTAGTAGCCATGGTAGAAAATGCGAAAAACAATTTTTGTGATTGATAAATTAGTTTGAGACTGAGAGTACCCAACTTATGTCTGTATATATAAGCTATAATTTTACAAGAAGAAACATATGCAGTCCTAAGTCAATTCCAAGTCGTGAAAAAGCAGTTGAATTGTCACATCATGTCATATATTAGTCTTATCCCCTGCGGATAAATCGCTTAAATGTTTAAGTGATAAACAAAATTGTCATTGATTAGTCTTATCCAATGCAGTAAAAGGCAAATGACTTGTCAAATCATGTCATAAATCGCTTAAATGTTTAAGCGATAAACGAAATTGTCATTGAGTAGTATTATCCCCTACAGTAAAAAGCAAATTACTTGTCAAATCATGTCATATATCGAGTAAAATTCGTAGGGTATTTTAATTTTCCTAATGTATTTTTATTTTAATTATATAAAATTAGTTGGTGTGAAAAAATAAGAAAAAATAAATAAATGGTGAAAGTTATTGTGACGGAATAAAATCTAAAAAGTATATTAACCATTATTCATTCAAAGCACATACAAATAAGAAAAACAACCACATGGACTATCGTAGACAGGCCACCTATTATGTGAAATGAAAACATAAAAAATACAACAAACAACTACAAACATGGTTGGCATAGAACTGTTTGAAGCTACATGATTGTAGATTCTATATTGCCTTGTAATTGTCAATGAATTTTTGCTTCTCAGCAATGCTTCTCAACAATTCGTCTCTTGTTGTCCTCAAATTGTATGCGGTACATATATTCAATTTCATAGGACCAAAGCAAAGCATGTAAAACCGTAGCCTATTAAGGCCATATATTGCATAGATGCAACATCGTCATTTTGTAATTCACGGATACGCATTTTTTTTGGGGGGCTCTGCAACAGACGAGTCAATAGCATGACACTGATTTGCAAGTGTGACCTCATCTTCTAGTTCTCTTTCTAGTCTTCTAAGAAGTGTTCGACGTATTGAATTTGCAGAATAAGCCATAGGTTTTGATGATTCAAGAAGTTGTGTGTGTGTGTGAGAGAGTAGGGTGGATTATCAATGCTAATCTAGTAGATATAGTGAAAAAATTATAGGTGGTTTTTGTCCTGTCTTTGTCATATAAATGTCTGAAAAGGCCAAATGACTTGTCAAATCATGTCCTAAATCGCTTAAATTTTTAAGTGATAAACGACATTGTCGTTAAGTTGTCTTGTTAATGTCAGTAATTCAGTATTGAATTATAATGTTTGAAATGTGGTTTATTTAAAATATATATAAAATACTAGAACTATTGAGAACCATACGAAAAAACATTATTAAACCATATGTGATACATCATGCATAATCATTACTAATACATACGATTTTTCCATATTTATTTATGATGTTGATCTTCTTTAGTTTCCTCATCTTCAATGTGTTCTTGCTCCGCCGATTCAACCATTTGATCGAAAGTGTAATCATTTTGTGTTACCTTCCTTCTTTCCTCTTCACCGTAACTTGTGTAGTCAGTTATGACATGATTCATCATTTCTGCAAAGGTAGCATTTGGGTATATATATTTTGCTATAATAGATTTTACACCAACGTGGTCAATGTAAATTTCTAATTTGCCTCATGCTGAAGATATATCAAACATCACATGCATATCGTAGTTGTTTCTAAGTTTGACGGTGATTGAAAAGCCATTGTGTGGTACTTTATAATAAAGAGCATTAATCTTTTTACCAATAATATAAGACAGATATTGTTTCATCTCTTCTAGTTTCATTCTTGGAATGGTGATGTTTATTGTTCCACCATTGACATACACCGGGTTTTTTTTGTCATCGATCACCAATTGCCCATTATCATGAACAAGAAAATTGAAAATGGTTTGTGAAGCGTTTTGTTATTTTTCTCGTAAGATAACTAACCATATCTTCAAAATCCATTGTTGGAACATTAATATTCAGTACTGCACCATCTTGATAGGTTAGGGGGTTAAGTTTAAATTCTCCATGGTGGTTTACATCAAACTCGAAAGTAGTATTCGTAGACGTCGACATTTGGTGAAAGAAAGACAGAATTGTGAATTGAATTATATTCGTTGGAAACACATTGTTGTATACATGTATATTTTAACTACAGAAAAAAAAAGTGATAGCCAAAAGTTGACAAGTCCAATTCTTGACCGAATAGATAAAAGTTCATTTCGATGTCTGAAATGATGAGTCATTATGTTGTCACTTCAATGTTTATTTTAAGGCTTAAAACACGGAAAGTAAATGATACAAACTATTCTGGGAGAATGGAAAATGAAAATGATAATACAACAACAAAATCATAAAAGAATATTAGTTAGCAACTAGTAAAATAATTTTTTTGAACAAGAAGGCCTTTCTTGATTTTCCTTTTGGTTACCCTCATCCTTGCACTGGAAGGCCACGACAAGTAGGGATAACTCCACCCGAGAAACGTACACATGTAGTCGGTTTTGATGAGTTTGAGTATACGTGAGTATCAATTCGTTGTCTTGTATAGCATCAGCCAATGATACCACACCTGAATCCAAACTACAATTTGGTTTCTTCATATAAAGAAACGTTGGGGAGTTTTCATCGTAACCCAAACAGTTGGTTAAGATTAACTTCATTTGATTGGTTGAAAAGTTATCTAACTCTATCAGTGTTACACCCCCAAATTTCACTGCAGTGGAAGATTAGATTTGGGACTGTGACTTCATGGCGTGAAGAGGACTTGATACGAGAGATGGACCTCAACATGCCAATATACCAATACAGACTCCCTATATTCCATAAGATAGAACACCTGAGAAAAACATTGCTAAAGTGTCAACATAAAGTTGGTGAGTTCATAGGTTTTGTGGTTTGGTAATAGTGATGAACCACAAGATTTATAACCATAGCATGAAATATAGTAATCCTATATATCACAATGAAAAGCATCTACTATTGTCTAAGCTCATGACACCGAGGCGTTAACATGTACCGTCATAGATAGGCCCATGCAGATGTTCAACCCGCGACATCCGTAACTGACTCAAATGAAACTGTGTTTGTTTGACTAATGTCAGTCCAAGACAAACAGGGATGTCAATCCCGATAGATCTATCTATAACATTCGCGCTTTCAAGAAATTAATGGTTCATGATAAATTGGGCAACATAGCAAGTTGGGTTGGATAGGGACTTAGACCCAATAGTAAATCAGTAAATGTACTTATGTTTAAACTGATAGAAAACAATCAATGTTCACAACCCCAAAAGATATTAAACAGTAAAGTAGGGGGCTATGAAAACTCACCTTGTCAATTATTCATCTGGAATTGATAATGGATCAGTGCACGTCAAATAGTGACTCGGTCAACCACCTAAGTAATTATGACAATTTTGAGTTTACATTCTAAAGGCTTAATGTATGGAATGAATTATGATTCACCTAATGGTATGATATCGTCACTTATGTGGCAGTGTTTTATGTTTCGAAACGTGGATTAGACCGTAGGCTCAGGAAGATACACGACTTTATACCTAGAGAACATAAATGATTAAATTATGCATCGTAACTATATTTATTTATGATCATGAAATTTGTCCTATACTAAAAAGTCGTTAATTAATTCTTAATCCGTCATATTTATATTTTTTTCGGTTTCGTTGTCCTGTGTTATAAAATAATTTATAAAAATGATTTATTTATATCTAATACTCTTAAATTTTAAAATAGCAAGTTTTAGTCCCTCTGTTTTCTAAGTTAAGTAAATTACGCATTCAACCATTAAATCTTCACATTAACACTTTTAATCCTTTAATTTTTCCAAAATAGTATTTATCGAATATTTAGCTTTTTACATTTCAATTTCTACGCTTTTAATCCTATAACTTTTACGTTTTAAACTCAAATAAGCTTTAAATATTTTTATTGTCAAATAAATTATATAAACCGTGTTGGGTTCGTTTACTCGTTTAAAAACCCGATTTCTTTGTTACTATTTCTAAGTCATCAAAAAAAATGTCGTTTAAAATTTTCTACCTATCAAATTAGTCTTGTTTCGCAAATGAGTTGCCGACCCGTTTGGGTCTCAGCTGGGACGACCCAAAGACTCGAAAACATGCGTGTTTCAATTATTCCTTGCGTCTAAGTTTTTATAAGATAAATTACATGCATGTGGCCCTATATAAACATATACAAAATAAACCAAGTGGCCCTTGCCTCTTTCCTTCTCCCTGTTTGCTTGCATTAGACCCAACAGTGGAGTTGGTAACCACTGTTGTGGTTTCTTCTTCTACATATTGTATTACTCAACGCGTATAACTAGGTCTTTATACTTACCTCACATGATCCCATTGTATATGGTTAGCCACGAGCCTAGTTAAGCACCGAGACACAAGGAAAGGTTGATACGTCCTTTAAGCAAGCTTAACACTGTGATAGTGGGAATCAGCCTTTTATTGCATGTTTGCGTGCATTGAGATCGCGTCTCAGGATGACAAGCCTCGTCAAGCAGCCACGAGGTCTTGGGTACAACCAACAATCATACTTTGCTCGGGTTCTTTAGGGACTGTACTCCCAAGGTAACACACCCGAGGTCACAACATAAGAGTCCAATGCAAATCAGTAAATCCTAGTTATCAACACACACCCTAAGTAGCCAACATTTTTTGTTATGACGTACATGTTTAAAGTTTTTGTAAAACTTCTTGGTTCGTTGTTCATTTTCCTGAATAATATGTTTTACCCTAGTTTCCCATGCACCAATATTTCATGCGTGGTACAATGAAGAGCTTGGCATGCGTATGTACCCAAGGATTATGCATGGGTCGTACCACGTGTGTCGTGTACTTTCAATGAAAAACCAAGGCCTTCATCTAGCTTGGCAAGGCTAGACGTGTTTTGTTTGTGTCGTACGCTAGACCACAAGGTAAGTGACATAATATGATAGACGTTAAGCTAAGAGTGCAACTTACCATGGTCCAAGTTTGCTAGACGATGAGGAGAGGTGACGGTGATAAGAAAGCTCGAACCACCCTTGCTTACTCCCTCGTTAAACTCGACTGTCTTCTAGCCTTGAACCCAATACGAAACACCAAACTCAAACGTATTCGTTTCCTTCTTGTTTTCGTAAATGAGTTGTGTTAGAAGTGTATGTGTATGGCTCTCATTTATACTACTAAACACTTACTCGGTTACTGAGAATTTCAAAATGCATGTGAATGATCATTGTTCACACAACTATTGAGGAACATTACAATAGTGATACTTCCTAAGACTATTTGTTATCATTAGTGCTTCCTATTACTATTTGGGAATATCTACTATGCTTGCTTTTCTTGAAATTGAAAACCAGATGATGAGACGTAAGTAGCATGTGAATGTTTGGAAAAGGAAAACAAGTAGGGCCGTCATGTAAGAAATATCCATGATGATGTTTCATTATTATTATTATTATTATTTTACGGGGTGTCACAGTCTCCCCAGGTTAGAAGATTTCGTCCCGAAATCAAGGCGTTGTAGGAGATCGTGGTTTTGCGAACAAGTGTGGGTATGTGCTCTTGCACTGGTCTTCACGTCCCCACGTGTATTCTAGACCTCTGAGTGCATTTCCAACGGACTTTAGTGGTAGGTACCGGCTTCGTTGAGTGCTTGACCTCAAAACGGTTCATAATCTGTGTGCTTTCTGGTATTGTGTGGTTGCTAAAGGGGGGGGGGGGGTCAGAGACTTGTTTTAATTCTTCTAACGATATGTGCTAGGAAAATTTTCCTATTAAAGGGGGTGCCGTTGGGCCTGGGCAGAGGAGGAGGGATGAGGACATTTACCACTTGAACTGACCCCAAACCCGTAACCCTAATGAGATGGCCAAAGATGCCTAGTCGATAGCCTATATATAGACCTCGTCCAACTAGACGATCCAATAGACACAAAATGTAAAGAAAAAATCCTTTGGAGAAATAAAATAATACCAAAATCTGTAAATTTTTGCTCCCTCGCCCTTATTGGCTTATAACATACCACCTTTCTCCTCAATTATTTTGAACTTAAATCCCAAGTACACGGTACAAAAATAAATTTGACTGAAATGGAATGGCCCTGTGCGCGATTCCTGTTCGCTTCCCTATACCGACTCTGAAGTCGAAGCCTTGGTTCAAAGATTAATTAACGAAGACAAGGGTCGTCAGGATGCGCTTTTGGATTTAGCCTTTCGGTTTGAAGATTCATGCGCTGTCAGAGACGATCTTAGAAGAGCCTATGAGAAATGCAATGACATTTCTCGGGAGAGTCGTGCTTTGATTGGCACTTTCTTAAAAGAAAGTTCTGAAAAGGATCACAAGCTGCATCTTTCCATGTATAGAAAGGCGGCACAGCTAGAGAAACAAATGGGTGCTAAGTTGGCTTGGCTCTGGGAGAAGTACTCCTACCGTACACGCGAAGGTATAGGTTGTTCGTCATCACAGGCTAATTGATATCTTACCGAGAAAGAGTTACATCAACTTCGTATGGATGAAGAAGCTCTAAGAGAAACGTTGGAAGAAGAGACCATGAACAAAAAGGCACGAGAGGAGAGAATTAGGCAAAAACAAGCTGAAGATAACGAATTCTTTTTAGAATTTAGGATAGCGAGGTATGATTCAAAATACGAGTCATCGGATTAACGATCTAAGAATTGTTGAAACCATGTTGTTGTAATGCCTTGAGTAAAGCATTGTTGCCTTAAACTACGTACTTGTATTTTAACCTTTGCAAACCAACCAATGAATGCATTTGCTTTCTGTGGTATCATAGTAAAAAAAAAGTTTTGTTTCGTGACCGCTGTCTTGCCACAGTATAATAAAGTGCTTGAGTACACATTTTGAATTGAATAATTGAGTGATCATGACTACCGTCTCTGTACAGTATCATAAAGTGGTTGCGTAATAATTCTGAATTGGATAATTGAGAGAGCATGACTACTGTCTCTCTACAGTATCATAAAGTGGTTGAGTGATAGTGTTATCAATTTTGTAACTTTTTCTACTCCTAAAATTAACCCGTATTACGTTCTTCGTCTTTTGTCTAACTCCTTTTTGAGATTAAATAGAAATTCGAAAAATTTTTGGTGGTTAGTTTTACTTTAAGGGTTTGAAACAGGATTTAAACTTTTCACGGGGTGTTGTAGTCCTTCCAGGTTAGTAGCTTTCGTCCTGAATTCAAGTCGTCGTATTCGCGACATGGGTTAAGAAAAGACGGAAGTGTAGAGTGGGACTCTAACAGCTAGTAATAGTGGCTAACCGTTATTTCCACCACATATATAATTCGACAAATTCTCACATTTATCAAAACCCAAAATAAGTTTTCTTACTTAAATTTTCATCTCTCCATCGGTTAGAATGTCGTATCTAGTTTCCATGATCGCGGTTGTATTCATTGTGGTGGTTGGCAGTTATTTGGCGAGTGTTCATATTCCTAGGTTAAGGAACTAACTCCCAAACATCATTAGCAACGAATTGATTTAATTCTTCTTGCATGACGACTATCCAACTTTTATCTCATAACGATTCATTTACCATTTTAGGGTTCTATAGTTCGATATAAAACAAAAGAAGTTACTTTGGTTTTGGGCTTGTGACCTAAGGGTTCTTTGGTTAAGGTTTCCTATGACATTTTCTAATGGATGGTTCCTAGATTCTTTAATGTTGACTATTTTATCGATTTCTAAAGTTTCATCCACAATGTCGTTTTCTAGGTTTTTCTTTGCGGTGACCTTAATTGCTTCTTCTCTATCTAAGTCATCATCCACCAAGGGTGATGTCTTAGAGGGTGGAAGAGTTTCATCGAATGTCACGTTAAGTGATTCTTCGAATTTCCTGTGTGTTTGTTTAGATGATGTAAGCTTTACTAATTTTGAGAATACCTAAAAAGACACCTTCGTATGACTTTTGGTGTCAAAGCTTGGTAAGGAAAGTCGTATGTGTTCAAAATTAAGCACATTCCTTCCAATGAGACCACTCTAAAATAATCAGCATAGGTTTGCTACTCTTAAGAGTTTCAGAAGGTGGTTTTTCCTCAGAATGGCTCTAATGAGAATTTCAGTTGAGAATGTATGTTGAAGTATCTATGGTGATACACCAGAACTTTTGTGGTAACGATTGCTCATTCAACATAGTCCTAACTTATTTTTCTTTGAAGTGTCCTATTTTTTCCTTTCGACTACCCATTTGGATTACAGAAGTGGCGTGGACCGAGAAGTATATGTGTAATACCGTTGCCATTACAAAATTCTCTAAATTGCACCTCATATATAAAATTCTCAACCGTGGTCGGTTCTTATGACACTTAGAACAACCTAATGTTTTTGGATTTTTTCCTACTAAATATTTCAAAAAATACAAAAAAAAAATTGATCGAAAGCTTCCGGTTTTATCCCTTTAAGAAATCTTAGTCCCAAGTATACCTAGAGTAGTCATCTACTATTACTAAGGTGTAACGGGATTCCATTCGTCTCCGTACTGCGGATGACGTAATAGAGTCCATATGGGAGACAGTTCTAAGCATCCTAGTTGTTTGAGACACATTCTTGCTTTGTGAGAAGCGTGAGCTTGTTTTTCTATTTTACAAGCATCACAAAAATGTTTAATCAAACTTAAGCTTGGGTAGGTTTTCTAACTATTCTTATGAGGCTATAATTGAAATGAACGCATATTTACGGTGTCCCTAATCCCCTAATGCCACAATGGAATTTTCATCAATCGCAGAACAAATTTGATCCTTTGGCTTATTTTCGCTAATTTTCATCATCATATAAGCCTTTTTTTGTTCTCCTAATACCTCTACCTAAGACTTACTGTCCCTTAGTGATTTCACAATCATGAATCAGAGAAAGTTACACTACAATATTGTCACATATTGTCCTATACATAACAAATTAAATCCTAGTTATCACATGTTCACCCTTATCACTTTTGTAGGAGAGTCATTAGAAATCGTACCCTTTGGCCAATGATGTTACCGCGAAGATTACTACAAAAAATGACGTTACCTCAATTCTATGCCTTGCAAGTGGAGAAGAGCTTTTGGTTGCCCGTCATATGTTTAGAGCATCCGCTATCCTTGATATATTCGTTAGGCTCCAAGTCGACTCCAAGTCATATCTATTTATATAAGACAATAACTCAAAACATTTGGTCCCTAATATCTCATGGACCAAAGTTGTTAGTGCCAAACATCATTTGCATTTGATGCAATTGGTTGGGATGTGAGAATGGAAGACACATTTTCATGGCATATAACTTTGACGTGGAAAGTTGTTCCAAGTTACGAGAAAGCCATGAGGTCGGTTTTGTCGACCAACATTGACTTACTTGATTGCGGTGTTATTAGAACAAAAGGATAATTAGCATTCAACTTTTCTAGGGAGGTGGAAGTTTTTTGACCTAAAGTTTGTTTTACAAATCCAACTAGGGTGTTGAAATGCTTATTGAATTGTTAAACTTCATTTCACTAGCAACGAGAACTTTGTAGTTTTTGTTTACAATTATGTGTTTTGGTCTAGGACGCAAAATGGAATTTCAAAAAGACATAGTTTTCTCAAATCCAGGCGTTGCTGGTGGCGGTCCCATAATTATTTTAGGGGCCACCTAGTCATTTAGGGGGCCACCCATATTTATGGGACCTCCCATCAAAACGCCATTTTCTGAGCTTATCACACATTTTGTCCTTAGTTCGCACTAGCTGATACATCAAATGAATTAAACCTAAACCTAAATCTCTACCTTCGGGAGTCTACCCCAACATATGTGAAAGCCGCACCATTAGCTTATTTTGTACGCTAGTGCATATGCTATGATCTCGTAAGTCGATAGGGGCTTATAATAACACTACGGATTAAGTTCTTCAACTAATCTTAGGTGATTTGTTAATACAAATAAGCCGTAAAAACGTTTATTTATATTGTACGATCTTTCTATGTTTTGTTGATAACAATCATAAAATCATTTCAAGTAGAAACTAAAATACATAAGTTTTAAGCCCATGGTAATCTAACTCATCATACCTATCATACATTACACTACATACATTTTAACCAACACTCAAGATTTTATATATAAGTCTTTTTAAGCATAAAATTGTGTCTAAAACTAGTTTAGTATGTTACTTACACATAATGATTAGGGAATGTTTAAGTGAGAAGTAAGGTGTAGAAGATGTGTGAGGAATATATAGGGAATGTGCAAGTTTGTAAATCATTTATGTAGAAAAGGTAAGAAGCATGAAAGCATAATTAACCTTCAACTACCACAAAATCAAATAGTCATTAAGACTTGATCCATGATAATCAATAATGAATTTGATCACTAATCATCTTGATGTGAACAAACTAAGTGCTTTTTGCATCTCAAGTAAAGCATATCCCATAAAGGGAAACGATGCATTTACGCAAAGTGACATTTGACTTAGTTTGACCAATAAGGGAGTAAAACCTGTTACGTGATTAGAGACAGCGTAAATCCGGATTAAGGTCAAATGAATACTTTCGTTTGATTGTATGTTGAACATATGTTTATACTAGGTTTTAAAAAGAAGTTTCGGCCTTAGCTAGAGGCATTTGATAAAGTAAATGAGTTGGCGTTTTGTTGAAAAGCGGAAGGATTTGTTTGATCTCATCTCTAAGTCTAAACCCCATTTCGAGTGTTTCTCATTGATCAGGTATCATGTACATACCTTTATTGAAAGATCCACATGTGTCGGGCAAGAGGAAAGCCGACGAGCAAATTTTCATAAAACGGAATTCGTGAGTGGCGCACTAGCCACGTGCTGACGTGTGACCCACGCCAGAGGCACTGCATTCGTTTTATGGATTTTGGTTATCGTTTGTTATTTCAAGTGTTGTGAACGTTTATTTGTCATCGTTAAAACATAAAGAAAATTTTAAGTAATGCTCCCCCAACAAATGGAATGCCATAGATAAATTATTTATTGAATATTTTGATTTTTTACTCTACTGAAAAAGTATGTTACCTATTAACATCGAAAAAAATAATGGTTTCATCATTCTGTTGGCATCAAGATCTTATTATAGATCGTTTTTATCTTTGCAATATCATAATTGTAACATTATACTTAAATGTTAATTATTTTATACGTCTAGTAATTCATGGTTAAAACTGATAATATAACAAATCTATGAATAAATAAAAGATAATGGAAATGAGACTCACATTGGTTGAGACACTAATTAATGCGAAAATTACTATAGAGGACATATTTGAGGCTCTTTATTACGCAGTGGGCTACCTTTTCCAACTTTTCTTAACCGGACACAACACCGCTCGTAAATTTAAGCGATATTAGTTTTTTGGGCGACATTAGCCATTCTCGAACAAAAGCGAACAAAATTAAAAGTGAAAGATTAAAAACGGGCCTACTTGTCATATATCGCTCGAAATTTTAGGCGATATATGATTTTATTAATAAAAAATGTTAGTGGCCTAGAATGTTATGCCGAATTAAATTTGTTTTTTGAAGATGAAATTTTTTTAGGGTTAGGGTTTCGCTTTTGTTATTTATGGGTTAGGGTTAGGGTTTTGTTATTTAAAAAAGATGTTGAAAGTGAATATGTGTAATGTTTGTGAACGTTTTAGTAATTGTATATGTTTTATATAATTTTTTTACGTGAATTGTGTTGTCTTTGATGACCGCTACGCAATGAACAAAAAATGGTTGGAAATAAACTTAATATGAATACGATACGATGTTTCAAAGTGTGGCACGCGTGCGTTTTTTGTTATTTTCGTTTTTTTTTTGTTTTGCTAAATTTAAATGAATTCAATTTTTATAATCTGAAAATTTCTAATTAAAAACATAAAAGTAACATTATCAATTAGAATCATTACAACATAAGAAACACCACATGTATAAGAGTTCATGGCCAACCTTATTTAGACGATTTAAAAACATAAAAACAACAACAAACAACGACATACATGGTTAGCAAACTGGTGTTAAGCAATAAAGCTTTTACATTTCTTTGTAGTTCTTGATCAATTAACGCTTTTCTTCCATGCTCCTCAGCAACTCATCCCTGACCATTTATAAGTATGTAGCCTTTTTCATGTCTGTCCCTGTCATGCACCCTAAGGCGTAGCTACCATACTCGATAAGTGGGTTATCTGGTAATGAATTAAGCCTGTTAATTTCATGCCTACTGTTTGTAAATCTATCAGCAAAGCGATGCATCAAGCTTCAAATTTGTTCCTCCAGACAAGCTTCTTCATCATGAGTTCTTGTAGTGCCATAAGGATAGTTAATCTAACGTCGTTTGGGTTAGTAGCCATGGTAGAAAATAAAAAAAACAATTTTTGTGATTGATAAATTAGTTTGAGACTGAGAGTCCCCAACTTATGTCTGTATATATAAGCTATAATTTTATGACATTTGCAGTCATTAGTCATTCAATGTCTGAAAAAGCAGCTGAATTGTCACATCATGTCATATATTAGTCTTATCCCCTACAGATAAATCGCTTAAATGTTTAAGCGATAAACAAAATTGTCATTGATTAGTCTTATCCAATGCAGTAAAAGGCAAATGACTTGTCAAATCATGTCATAAATCGCTTACATGTTTAAGCGATAAACGAAATTGTCAATGAGTAGTATTATCCCCTGTAGTAAAAAGCAAATGACTTGTCAAATCATGTCATAAATCGAGTAAAATTCGTATGGTATTTTAATTTTCCTAATGTATTTTTATTTTAATTATATAAAATTAGTTGGTGTGAAAAAATGAGAAAAAATAAATAAATGGTGAGTGCTTGGTGACGAAATAAGAATCTGTAAAAGTAGATTAACATTATTCATTCAAAGCAATACAAATAAGAAAACAACACATGGAATATAGTAGACGGCCAACCTTATTTATGTTAAATGAAAACATAAAAATTATGACAAACAACTACAAACATGGTTGGCATAGAACTGTTTGAAGCTACATGATTGTAGATTCTATATTGCCTTGTAATTGTCAATGAATTTTTTCTTCTCATCAATGCTTCTCAACAATTCGTCTCTTGTTGTCCTCAAGTTGTGTGTGGTACGTATGTTCGATTCATGGGTCATTAGCAAAGCATGTAAACTGTAGCTATTAAGGCTCATTATTGGCATAGCATGCAACATCGTCATATGTATTTCATGGATACGCATTTGCTCTGCAACACGAGTCAATTCGCATGACAACTGATTTGCAAGTGTGACCTAATCTTCTAGTTCGCTTTCTAGTCTTCTAAGAAGTGTTTGACGTATTGAATTTGCAGAATAAGCCATAGGTTTTGATGATTCAAGAAGTTGTGTGTGTGTGTGAGAGAGTAGGGTGGATTGTCAATGATAATCTAGTAGATATAGTGAAAAAATTATAGGTGGTTGTTGTCCTGTCTTTGTCATATAAATGTCTAAAAAAGCCAAATGACTTGTCAAATCATGTCCTAAATCGCTTAAATTTTTAAGTGATAAACGACATTGTCGTTAAGTTGTCTTGTTAATGCAGTAATTCAGTATTGAATTATAATGTTTGAAATGTGGTTTATTTAAAAAAATATATAAAATACTAGAACAATTGAGAACCATACGAAAAAACATTGTTAAACCATATGTGATACATCATGCATAATCATTACCTGTACATACGATTTTTCCATATTTATTTATGACGTTGAACTTCTTTAGTTTCCTCATCTTCAAAGTGTTCTTGCTCCGCCCATTCAACTATTTGATCAAAAGTGTAATCATTTTGTGTTACCTTCCTTCTTTCCTCTTCACTGTCACTTGTGTAGTCAGTTATGACATGATTCATCATTTCTGCCAAGGTAGCATTTGGGTATATATATTTTTCTATAATAAAATTTACACCGACGTGGTCAATGTAAATTTCTTATTTGCCTCATGCTGAAGATATATCAAACATCACATGCATATCGTAGTTGTTTCTAAGTTTGACGGAGATTGAAAAGCCATTATGATTCTTCCAAAGAACCATCGTTTGGAATCAACACCGTGCTTAAATCTATGGGACGATGAGAAACGTAAATCTGGAGCTTTCCTGTAACTTTTGCAATGTCGTACATAACAATAGTATCATAATCATTCTTAATTGCTTTCATACCTAGTAATGTGTTGTTTGGTGGCAACATGTAATATAAAGTAGTGAATCGTCTTGTTATTTTTCTTTTAAGATAACTAACCATATCTTCAAAATCCATTGCTAGAACATTAATATTTAGTATTGAACCATCTTGATAGGTTAGAGGGTTAAGTTTAAATTCTTTGTGGTGGCTTGCATCGAACTCGAAAGTAGTATTAGTAGACGTCGACATTTGGTGAAAGAAAGAAGTGTGAATTGAATTATGTTCGTTGGAAACACATAGTTGTATACATGTATATATATACTAATAAAATTGATAACATAAAGTTGACAAGTCAGTTCGTTGTCAGAATTGATTAGTCATTTCGTTGTCTGAAATGATCAGTCATTGTGTTGTCACTTCAATGTAACACGGAAAGTAGATGATACAAACAAGTCTGGGATAATGGAAAATGAAAATAATAATACAACAACACAATCATAAAAGACTGTTAGTTAGTAACTAGTAAAATATTTTTTTAAACAAGAAGGTCTCTCTTGGTTTTCCTTTTGGTTACCCTCATCTTTGCACTGGTCGGCCATAACAAGTGGGTATAACTCCACCCGAGAAACGTACACATGTAGTAAGTTTTGATGAGTTTGAGTATATGTGAGTATCAATTCGTTGTCTTGTATAGCATCAGCCAATGGTACCAGCCTGAATCCAAACTACAATTTAGTTTCTTCATATAGAAAAATGCTGGGGAGTTTTCATCATAACCCAAACAGTTGGTTAAGATTAACTTCATTTGATCAGTCGAAAAGCTATCTAACTCTACCGGATCTATGGTAGCAACTATCCTACCAGCAAATCATCATCCAGGCGGGGTAGTGAACCTTCTATAATGGTGTAGTAGGACTTTGAATCGTCAAGATATGAAGTTATGTAGTTTAGTTAGTCCATTTGTAACATTTGTTACATATAGATCGAGTCAATGTCTTCCAATCTTTAGTAGTGTGAATACTGTATTTATTATACAACATTTCATTGAATGCCTTATTTGTACAATTATTTTAGGGTAAACTTAATTTCATTCATTTAAATAAAAATAAAAATCACATTACAAACAACAGTACACGAAAAAAATACACAAACCATCCTACTTAAACAATAAGAAAATACCACAAATTACGAGAAATCTTAAACATTGAGAAGAATAAGTGACTCTTTGTATGGGCCAATGAAGAACGAACCACCATCAGCTTCGATACCCACATTATGAAATTCTTGAGAAGTACATTCGTACACTTGTAATGGATGAAGCATTTGCTGGCCGCTATCAACTTCAACTATTGGTTCATCATCCTTAGTAAATCCAATTAATTTTGCAACATTTAGGGAGGGAATGATGAATAGCAATCTTCAAAATGTTACACAAGGGACCATAATCCAAACTTAATCCAAAACATCCAAATACTAAAATCAAAACAACAAGCAAGCAAGATTTCACACAAAATTCCACTTGGAATACTTCTAAGTCTGCTAACACAA